>BEXV01005181.1:2654-18756 GCA_003118195.1 Hemicentrotus pulcherrimus | reverse complement strand
AGATTGTACGGTAAGTGAGATCTGCAGCTGCATTTATTTACATTACGTGACAAGATCATGAGCTCGGGTCAGGCCAGGCGGGCAGGGCATGGGAGCACCGCCTCGCATGATCACATCGCCATCGGCCGCGCCGCAGCTGCCTTTGACATCGCAGCTAGAGTCTAGGAATGCCTTTTTATGAAAGCCTAATCTGAATTCGTTCTGATCTTGGTCCTGATCCTCAAGAGGGATATATAGATGACCAATATATAAGATCGTTATTGTTTGAGAGAGAGTGTTGTTGCACTTAAAATTGCTGGAGTGGTCTAGATCTAGATCTAGTCTAGAGACAGAGTAAAGCCAAGGAGCGGGTAATCGGCCAGCTCCAGTTTTTGGCCGATTGGTTGGATACATGGTAAAATCACATCTAAATACATGGCAGAATAGCACAACACATATCCCACACATAGATCTACCATACCATGCCAGTGTCACTGAAGAACCACATTCGCAATGAAAAATATATCCTAAAATATCACATTTTAGCGATGTAATCGGCGGTCCCGCTACCCGAATCTGAAAAATCAAGTATCTTACGCGTGTCTGTAAGAAATATGGGTTCCATAGAATGAGCTTTATTTCAAGTATTTTTCAGATTTAGACCCTGATTTTGAGCTAGTCGCAAGCTCAAAAGTATCTCGTCACATGTATTAAATCAATGCAGCCGCACACCGCAACGCACACACGATATATCCGTCTAATTCAGATTCCAATTGCCGATCACGGCAGTACTAGTTTTCGGCCTGGCGAGCTCCGGGGAGCTCCGGCCTAGGATACCTGCTCCGCCCGCTAGTGCTATAGATCAGGGCGGAAACGCACGGCGCGCGCGTGCTTCCTATTGAAGAAAACTGGTTTGCTATGCCGATATTTGACTCCAAAACAGTGAAAATTGAAATGAATATTGTCATGGCAATTCATGATTTTTTCTGGGATTCTTTTTTTGTTTGAATGATAATAGACCTAATATTTTCTTCATGATTTGAACAAGAAATGATAATAAATAGGAAGTAAAGTGTCCAAAAAATAGGATTTTGTCTTAAGTGGCCGAAAACCGGCTCCTTTACTCTAGATCAAATTTGTCTGTCTCTGTCGTTCGTTAGCCTCTTATTGGGGGAGGGTCGGCTCTCTCTTTAGAGATGGAAACAGACTATACAACCAAGTGTGTAGGTTAGGTGTGCAAATCAGTACACCAAACTTGCAAAACTTATCACCAAATTACTCCTTTTACAGCATAGATCTATATCTATATATCTGCTGCATTTTACATTGTAAATTAGCTAAAGGCTGAACTTTTTTGGTTCCACTTACCAACTTGACTGAAATTTGTAAGAAATTATGGGTCCAAATCGATTTCTTTGTTGAAAGTCTATTTCAACTCTCGCTGCGCTAGCGCTACGTACACTACGTACGCAGTGCTAGCGCAGCGAGAGTTAAAACACGTCTCGCAAGACTTTCAACATGGATGTCGATTTTGACCCATAATTTCTCTAAAAAGGAACCATTAAACGGATTATTTCAGTCAAGGTTGTAAGTGGAACCGAAAAAGTTAAGCCTTTAGCTAATTTACAGTGTAAAATGCAGCAGATATATATGCTGTAAAAGGAGTAATTCGGTGATAAATTTTGCAAGTTTGGTGTACTGATTTGCACACCTAACCTACACACTTGGCGGTATAGTCTGTTTCCGTCTCTAAAGAGAGAGCCGACCCTACCCCAATAAGAGGCTAACGAACGAAAGAGACGGAAAATTCGGTCTAGTCTAGATCTAGATCTAGATCTAGATCTAGATCTAGATCTAGACAGTAGACCAGTCCTTCTCAAATGGCGGCGCGCGCGCCACTTGTGGCACTTGCGGTCAGTCGGAGTTGGGCGCGACTGTTGTAACAACAAAACAAAAAACAGAAAGAAAGAAAATATATAGAGGTCTATTTTAGAATTAATCAGCTAAATCAAGAACTTCCAGTCGAATATGAGCCCAAAATGCCTGCTTAACAAACAGGAAGAAAGGGAATTTATTGTTTTTACCATTTTATACAAATCTAAACCTAAGGTCTGAACAACAATTAGCTTACGATGGGATACCAATGTTAACATTGCCAATCTCTGGAAGCATCTTGTTTTTGTTTGTTTGATTTTCACTTTGTTTGGACACTACATATAAATATACCTCCAGTCTAACTGTGCCCAGGAATTGTACTTATTTTTTTTATTTTTTTTGTTTATATGAAATTATGATTGATTTTATTGTGGAATGAAATGGTGCTAAAAATGCCCCTTTTGGGTCTTTAGAAAGACCTAAATCCACCAGCTTCATTTTCGGCCTGGTCACTACGCCTTTCTCGCAGCACAGTCAACCATACAGGGTGGCACTTCAACTACAAATTCTTTTCGTTTTGGCACTTCTAATAAACTAGTTGAGAAGGCCTGCAGTAGACTCTATGATTTAATTTCAAGGGCGCTTGTGAGTGAGTGTGATCATACTTTCATCAAACTCAAACTTTTGACAGTTTTTAACACATCAAAAATCATATAAATCTTCCACAATTGTTCAAATAACGGTAATGATTTAAAAGTCGTTATCTGTTTCTGTTTCATGTCAATTTTCCTATCTTTTTTTGAGTATTTTTCCTAAAAACAGACATCTAGATCTACAGTTGGCGACCGCAATCTTAGATCCTCATCAAATTCTTGCAAGTAATTCACATTCTGAATTTAGGATGGTCATTACTTTTCGCTAGTGGCGAGTCGGTCTTGTTTTGGGAATCGAAATTGAGAAAGCAAAAACCAGATTTAGCTAGCTAGCCCTCGATCCCTTGTCTTCTTGATAATTATTAGCCATTTATTTGTAATGTTGTGGTATATGCTCATATTACCTGCAGGTACCAATCAATTTCCATATACTTTTGATCAACAGGTTGGGTACTCGCTGTTGCATTTGACTAGTGGTGATGGCTTTGGTATTTGTCATCTACAAACTACCTGCCAAATTTTAGAGACAGATACTTCCAGGGAGTGAAAGAACTGGTACTCAAATGAAATGGTAAAATGACCTCATTGCGGACTCCTATTTGACTTCAAAGAGGAAAATCCTTGTGACAGTTGGTGATTACAAGAGCTGTGGGATTTGAGATGTCTGTGTTCAGTTCCCTGAGCAGAGTACCAAATGAGGAACCAACTGAAAAGGCAAACATCAAGCAGAGCCTTGGGTTCCATGAACTTCAGAAATCGTGCCATCTCACCTGGTCCGCACAATGTCAACATCCTTGAGATACGACCTGGAAGGTGGCTTCGGATCCAGCACATCCTTAGGAAGCATCAGCAAGGAGACGATGGAAACTCACAAGGCGGGTCGTCTGGGGAACCGAATGGCAGCGGCCCTGCCCAGAGACAAGTTTCAGAAAGGAGCATCACCATGGAAACCAAAGATTTAAAACAAGCCTCAAATACTACCTCTGATAGTCGTCAAAGAAATCATCTACCCTCTGGGAACAATGAAAATACGCATAACCAAAGCAACTCCAACACTACAGCAAAGAAAGACAACTATCAGCCCCCATCAGCAAAAACTGATGCTTGCAGCAGTAGCTCCTCCTACACAAAGCAAAGACAGAGTGTTCAGAGCAAAACTTCTGTGAATTCAGAACATGCGCGACAAAACAGACACGCTTCCAAATGGTCCAGTCAGGTGTCTCTCATTTCACTTATGGATGAACCGGGGACCGTGCTCTTCTTTCTCCATGGGGTTGGAGGATGTGCGGAAGTCTGGTACCACCAGCTGCAGTACTTCCAGGAGGCCGGCTTTGAGATAGTGGCGCCGGACATGCTTGGGCACGGCTTCAGCAGAGCTCCTAAGCAAACGGCCGCTTACAAGTTTGAGGAGTTGGCCGAAGACGTGCTCGCCATATTTGATCGTTATGCAAAGAAGCGAAATGTTCTGATTGGTCATTCATATGGGTAAGATATCTTAGGGCTTTAATTAATGCTAGACGGTAGACCTCAAAACTGTTTTAAGAATGGATGTTATATATATTCTTCAATAAGTTAATGAATGATTACATTTTCAGTTCTGAAATATATTCATGGCTTTTTTGGTAGATCATGTTGATCAATCCTGCCTAAATTTAATAACTTTTTCAAACTTAAAACCTGCTAAAAGGTATTTAGTTGTTTTTTTTCCTTTCCTGACATTATCAAAAAGAACCAAAAAACAACAAAAAATCTTTTAACTGATTTAGAACTCTGCTTTTCAAAGAAAGGATTGTATGGTGCAGGACCTTCCTTATGCAGGATACAGGGGGTTGGGAGAAACTTAAACAATCATTATATATATCCTATACATGTACATGACATTAATGTTCCCTTTTTGTACATAAATTGCTTATGTTTGCTAACCTATCCCTAGAAATCATAATTCTGATGCAATACTGTTCTAATGATAGAATAAATATTATTGTTTAAATGTTGTGTTTCTTTCTGCAGGGGATCATTCTGCACCTTGGTTGCTAAGGAGAGGTCGAGGAAGGTGACCAAGGTTGTTTTGATTAGCAACGGAGGTCCTATCCCCCTCTCTCCTGAGCCCTGTCATCTCTTCTGTCTTCCATCCTGTTGTCTTGCTTGCATAAAACCCATCATCAATAGAACATTTGCAAGGTAAAACTTTTTTGCCTGGGAGTTTTCACAGACACAGAGGCCTCTTTTATAACATTTTGCCATAATCCATTAAAGACAACTCAAAAAATATATTAAGTTTAAATCATCATAACTGAAAGTATTCTTTAGTTGTTTTTAATCTCAATGTCCCAAGGATATTTACTGCTTATTGGTACCAACTACTAACACATTTTTAATTTATTAACGAAAAGGAAGTTTCAACATGTGCGTATTGCATTGGACATGATGTTACTAAATGAAGTTCTTTGAAGTAAATAAGCATGAATTGACCATTTACTTTATACTTAGGGCTTTAATTGCAGTACGTTGAAAGAATCTTATCATAATGTCAATGACATTATAAAATGTGAAATTTGTACCACTTTCATTCTATTGACTAGTTAGCTCACAAGTTGTTTGATTTTATTTCTTCATCACATAAAAAATGCAGATGTCTTGGCACACAAGAGTAAAATACTGGAGATGCAAGAAACTTCTCAAAGAAACAAACTCAAAATTATAATTAAATATTTATGTTAAATTTTCCCCCTTATTGTCAATTGAACTGCATACTATTTCTCTTGTAGACAAGCCTTTCACACCAAGGCTGAACGCTCTGCAGTCGACTTGAGAAATGCCTTTGACATCCCAGCGTACGTGCTGCGAGCGACAATGCAAGGACAGTACTGGCAGGAAGGTGGGAGTGACTACCATTCCTCGCTGTCGGTTGGTGTTCTTATCATCCATGGTTGCCAGGATGAGCTTGTGCCACAGAAAGAATCAGAGACTATGCAGGAGGTGANCAACAATTTAATCATTGTGATTTGGTTTTGGTAGGCTATGATGCAAATTTATTTTAGAACATTATGAAAAGCAATACCCAAATAAGACCCCAAATAACAGAACATTTTCATACTCAATGAATGTCATCTGTTTGAATACAGATCTATGTATTTGAAATACCCAAAATTTGAAGGAACGGTTCTATTTTTTTTAATTCATCATTCTACCTTGAGTTATACAAAATTTTAACCTAAGGTTAAGTTTTTGAATTTTGGATATAATTTTGAAAGTATAAGTTCTTAGTCAATGAAACTTGGACTATAGGGTTATCAAGTATCCCAATCATGTGACTAGAATTTCAGGTCACAAAGTTAAGGTCAAAGGTCATTCAGGTCAACAAACTTCAGACTTTGTTGTGGCATCAACATCAATATTTTGAATTTTTAAGCATTTTTCAAAATTGATTGTTCAAATTCCATGAAACTTGTACCCAAGGGTTATCAAGTATCACAAATCATATGACACAAATTCCAGGTCCTAAGGGCAAAGGTCAGTAGACTTGGATTATGTTTTCACAACTTAATATGAGAATTAATAATATTTTTAATCAATTCATTCATATTTCATTCAAATTATGGATCGTGGTACATTTAATATTAAATAATTCTTCTGATGATTCTTAGTCAATATTCACTTCAAAATGTGATTATATTTAGAGGATTTCATTTTTTTGGGCCTGCTAATGGGCCACCCTGCCTATAAATAAGGTCCCAACCTCAATTTTTAATCATATGGAATTGCGTAATGCAGGCGAGACCGTTGAGAGCATTTCCCTTGTTTTTTAAATCTACCGGTAGTTTAGTGTCATTGTATTGTTTTTTTACAGACGTGTATCAATCAATCAATCAGGTATGATTATTTACGTCTCGCGACCGACCTTTAAACGTCACCATCTGAAAGACGTGACTCAGTTTCGAACCTGCGTCCTCGGCTGAATCAGTTTGTAACTTCCATTGTTAGCTGGATTACAGGCGCATGCCACGATGCCTAGTTAAAATAGAATATAGTTGTTAATTGTTCATTTAGGTAAACTAAACAAGTTTGTACTTTTGACAGTTGACTCGTCACCACTTTCCAGTAGTTGATAGTGATACCTTTCCTCCTTTCATATACTCTCAGACCATTTATGCGTCACAACTGGAGTTGGTTGAGTCGGCCGGCCACATGGTGATGGTGGAACAGCCACAGAAGGTCAACAAACTCCTCCACGCATTCATACTGAAGGACATGACCATCAGCCTGGCTATGCAACGGGGTCATGTGACAAGTCACCTGACCAACCCACCAGATGCAGCTGCCTTCCTGCCCTCACCCCTGCAGAGACACAAGACGGTGCCCAACTTCTCCATCACTTCATGACACGAAACAGGATATCTATGTCACGTATGTGAAGTATTAGTTAGGCATGATTACATTGCATCACCCCTTCATTAAGTGATTTCAAGTTCGGTGTTGGTGTTGAGAGTGCGGAGGGGCTGCTGAACCGCGTAATCAGTAGCTCAACACCAGTCTCAACACTGAGTGACGTCCTACTCTACACACAAAACGTCTTGCGATAAAAATCATATCATATTGAATATCAAATGTAAAGTCATATTAAAAAGTCAATAGATAAAATATTTTTCTATTGAAAAACAGATATAGCTCCCATGATTTTTTGTTTTGACTTTTAGATGGATTTGTACCTTGGCATGATCGTTAGATTCGTGCTAGATGTCCACATAGTTACCTTCGGTATACTGTAACACCAACACCAACACTGAACTTGAAATCATGAATTTCCCAATCGCTAGGGGCTGGTGTTGGTGAATGGGAAAATTACACATAAATCGCCAACACCAACCGCAATACTCTGTTCAACACAGACTACCGAAAATACGTCATATTTCCCTGAGGTCAATCCCAATACTAGCCTGATTTCAAGTTCGGTGTTGTGGCTGGTGTTGGTGTTCTCACAACACCATCACCAGCTTTCAACACCGAACTTGAAATCACCCAATGGATGAATAAGTTACTTGTTTATTGATTTAAAGCCATACTGTACTGGCAGCACTTCCGCAAATTCCCCTCCGGCACCATCTCAGGTCAGTTGTAGCAGTATGGTTCTTATCTCGCTGCTTCCTGAGCTGTGATGTTGGTTCTTGCTTCTAGTCCTCTTTCTGTGAAGTGGGAATTAGGTATTGGGTTTCATGCAGTCGGTAAGTTGACCACTTGATGGTGCCGTTTAATAAACTACGCTAGTGCAAACAAATTATTGGTTCAGCGTTGCTTTCAAGGGAACTTGTGGCACTAAGCATAATATATATTGTATTAATCTTCTATCCACCATGGGTTAAAATCCTGCAGTATTATAAAGCCAAAGTCACTTTCGTGTGAAATCTTCCAATGATACTGTTCACCCTCACATGACATCATCATGTTCTACATGCATGTATTTATTCTCAACTCTGTCCCACCAATTTTTACTCTTTTGTTTTCTGGCTGAATGTTAGACTCTCCTAGTGTGTTTTAGTCCAAGAGTGTAAAATGTTAGTACCGTAGATGCGAAGAGAAGGTTCTTCCACTCCGTTATATAATAGATACGATTCGTCCGTCCACCAGTCAAGGTATCTTCATGGTACTGCCCAATATATGTCATACCAAAGCCATTCAGGGCTGTCATCATGTACGTGTAATCATACTGTTCACGTTTATGTTTTATGATTTCTACCATTGTATGGCTGCCTAACATGCTTGACAATCACGTTCTAACAGTTCTTAAAGGTCTTGTTTAACAATTTGTCCTGTGTTACAAATCTGAGATGCATGGCTCTACATGTTATCAGTGTCTGTGATATGGTGTAATCCTGAAGCCCTAAAAAAATTGCGCTTCAAAATGTTCATGAAGTGCTTCAAAAAAGAAGAAAAAAATTGAGTTGGACCGGTTTTACCATACTCACTTTCCCCAATAGACTGTAGTTATGAAAGTGCAAAATGAAATTTCAAACTTCAATCATAGATATCTTGATAATCAGACAGGTGATCTATGTGTAACACTCTTGGGATTCCTGACTGACCTAAAGGGTTATAATTATGATTGCAGCTTGAGCAAAATCCAGGATTTTGTTTAGAATCTGAGACAAAGATACCCAATCCCTAACCCAAGGCTAATGATTTGTAAATACAGTCAAACCTGCTTTAGTGACCACCTGTCTACAAATACCACCTGTCTACAAAGGCCACATTTGTTGTTTCCCTTGAAAATGGTTTCTCATTGAATCATGTACTAAAGGAACCTGTCTACAAAGGCCACTTTTTGTGTTTCCCTTGGGTGGTCGCTATAGACAGGTTTGACTGTATTGTGGAATCGGTGTTGAATTCATTCCTTTAGTGTTGTTTTTAATTAAAGATGTAGATGCAGGACATTTGAACAATTTCAATTTACCTTTGAATATATCTATCACCTGTTCTGTGGGTTGCATAATTGTGCATAATGTACATGTAACAAGATATATAGATATGTACATTTTATCACCAGAGTCTATCCACATTTCTAGTAAGAGGTCATTTGCAATTCTATCAGATACATGTATATTTATGTAAAAGTTGAGTTTTCCGTTTGTCATTTGTGTTTCCAGCTTTCAGGAGGGTTTCTCTCATTATACATGCAGGTCTATTCAGGAAAGAAAAGATCATGTTTGGATCAAAATTAAATACAATGAAATAATGCTACGTTTACATGAAAAAATGAAAATCTAAGAAGAATCAATGAAATGTAGGTGTATTCAATGTGCCTTTGTCTTCAGATGAATAGCAGCTTAATTTGAGATAATTGTAGAAAATCAATTCTATTTATAGAAACTCCCAAAAATACAATTCTATATACACCTGTATTACATTACTAATATGTATTGTTAAAAAAACAGCAATTAGTAGTTTGTTTGTGGGTGTTAAGATGTACACTAATACTAGCATTCAAGCGAAACAAGCAATCAACTTTTAAAACTGTTTTTCTTGTAAACTCCTTTTTATACAGTAGAATACATTGTATAATTGTTGATGATTTTTAAGATTTTTTCTTTGGACCTTATAGGTAGGATGTATCTATTCAGTTTCTAGAAAAGAAGAAAAAATATTAATGGAAATGCCACTACCGGTAATCAAAAACCAGGAGATATCCATTGTAATACAAAATGTCAGTTGTTTTTTTATGTATCAATATTGTAGCAATAAATCAGGAATGTATAAACGACTGTTTATGTTTAACATTCTCATCTCATTAGGGGAAACACTAAAATATTCATTTACAAAATCAAATTTAAAGAAGAAAAAATACCCAATACCTGATGAATAGTCATCTCATTTCCACTTTTTTGTGTTGTATATACATTGTAGCTCATATGAAATGCTGAAGTGAATCAAATGGGTAGGTAGTACAAATCACCAGTACTGGTAGTTAACTTTGTATGTATTTGGCATGTACTTTGTTTAGTCATGATTCTGTTCTTCGTTTTTAAGCCTTGGTGATGATAAAACCATCTCCCTACACTTTTACCTGTATAAATATGATTAATATAACGGGAGTAAGTTTATCATTTCATTGTGAATTCATTCAACATGATTTGTGTTGCCATATTTTACTGTACAATGTACCTTGAAGTTATGTGTGCTAGATGTAAATGAGTTTTCACACTTCTTCCCCAACCGTCCAAATACTAGTATTCTCACTCACCTTGAAAATCAAAAGTGTGTACTATTTTGTATGTAGTTTATTTATCATGTAAATATGTCATTGCATTAAAACAAAATGTAATTTTTCAAGTTACGTGTAGATCGATTCCTTTTTGTTTCCGTTATGTTTAATAGAGATTATACACAGTGAGATGGGGGAATGGGTGGAGGGTGGGTGATACACCGAGGATCAATTTTTTTTTTTTTTTTAACATATTAAAAAAAACGGAGTATGTCAAACAGAGTGTAAGAGGGAGGACAGAGAGAAAGAGGGATAGAGTGGGCATAATACAATGGAAGAGCTGTGGGGTAGAGAGAGGGCAAAAAGACGATGAAAGACATAAAGAGAGACGGGGTATAAAGATGATGGAAGACAGAGAAGGAGAGAGGGGGTATAAAGACAATAGAAGACAGAGAAAGAGAGAGATAGAGTGGGCATAGTACAATGGAAGAGAGAGTGGGTATAATACAATGAAATACACTAGAGAAGGACAGAGAAAGAGAGAGAGAGGGCATAAAGACAATTGAAGATAGAGAAAGAGTAGGAGAGAGCGGGCATAATACAATGGAAGAGAGAGTGGGCATAATTCGGTGGAGGACAGAGAAGGAGAGAGGGGGTATAAAGACAATGGAAGATAGAGAAAGAGTAGGAGAGAGTGGGCATAATACAATGGAAGAAAGAGTAAGCATAATACGGTGGAGGACAGAGAAAGAGAGAGGGGTATAAAGACAATGGAAGACATAGAAAGAGAGAGATAGAGTGGGCATAGTACAATGGAAGAGAGAGTGGGTATAATACAATGAAATACACTAGAGAAGGACAGAGAAAGAGAGAGAGAGGGCATAAAGACAAAGGAAGATAGAGAAAGAGTAGGAGAGAGCGGGCATAATACAATGGAAGAGAGAGTGGGCATAATTCGGTGGAGGACAGAGAAGGAGAGAGGGGGTATAAAGACAATGGAAGATAGGGAAAGAGTAGGAGAGAGTGGGCATAATTCGGTGGAGGACAGAGAAGGAGAGAGGGGGTATAAAGACAATGGAAGACATAGAAAGAGAGAGATAGAGTGGGCATAATACAATGGAAGAGAGAGTGGGTATAATACAATGAAAGACACTAGACAAGGACGGAGAAAGAGAGAGAGAGAGAGGGCATAAAGACACTAGGAAAGACAGAGAAAGAGAGAGAGAGGACATAAAAACAACAAAACAAAACATTAGATGCACCTGTATATATTTCTATGAATGAAAATGACAGAGATTTCGTCCAAATCCAACACTTGTAGATGTCACCATCTTGTCCCAGGGAATCCAAAAATAATCTTATAAATCAAGAAACGCTTCTTAACACACATCATACACAACACCCTTTCACCTTTTGCAAACATACTCGGTCACAACTTCATAAAATTATGTAAATAAAGTAAACCTTACAAGGCATGTATATTAATAATTTTATTGTTGCATGTGTCATTACATAGGTACAGTGTGTCACAACCTCTCCAGTCTCCACTATGAAGAATTATTTCAAATTCTGTCTTCGAATAAATGCATAACATGGGGGATTTAAGTTAACAGTTCCTTTTCTGGGCTATTTGATTTCTTTATATCAGTCTAATACCGTGTATCTTTGTATCAAAGTTAATTGTAATGGTAAATCTATCACGGTTCAGTGACTTGGTCCTCTGCAATTATCCACCCCAAGTTTATGCACAAACAAATCGGACACGAGTGTATCAATCTTTTACTTTCTTATTGCAAGTATGCAACTGATCTGATCACTTCTGACTCGACCTGACAGATGCTAAAGCCTAAGCGTGAATACATTAAGGACATCTTCAAATCTCTGGAGAAAAAAAAAATCTTGCATTATCAGAACTTCATGCTGTTAGAGGATCTGAAATCTTAGAGGAGAGGGATACTATTAGATCTTTTAAGAGGCATAAATGTCTCATTAAAGAGAAAAAAAGGACTTACATAAATGATTTCTAAAAATATAGTAAACCATTCGTGGGGGATTATGGAATCTTGTTGCTCTGTCAACCCGGGCCCCGTCTTTCAAAGAGATGTAATTGATCCAAATCAATCGCAAGTCCTCTAATCAATCGTAACTTTGCTATCTCCTATCTCTTTTGTACATAGTTGCAATTGATATCAATCGCAAATAAGTTGTGATTGATATCAACTGTTTGTAAGACGGGGCCCAACAGCAAAAACACCCGAAGCAATCAGTTGAGACGGACTTGAAGCAGGGATTCACACTAACTCTTTTAAAAGGAAGGCTGAATTGACCCTTGACCGTCTGTATGTACAAACTCTACATAAAAACGTCTAAATTTGAGGGGTCAGGACATAGATTTGGGCACCTATGCGTCCCAGCCACCTATCAGTGTCGAGCCCTGCCTTAACATGTAGGTCTGCCTGTATGATGCAAGTATGGATGATCTGCGCTTGCTCCTTGGTAGCCTTTGTAGGTGCCCTTTAAAAAAGTTATGTTTTCCAGGTCTCAGATTCGTCTGGTGATCTCCGCTTTCCTTATCCACCAGCTCCTAGATCACTTCCTAGTGTATTCCACTCACAGAACATCCTCCTAGTAGTAATGATCCTCCCAAACTGGTGGATCGCACAAGGTTTTCCTCTGCAGGAAGCCTGAACAATATACGGGATGCTGTACAGAAAAAGCTGGACTTTGATCCGATGACGAGCGAGGAGATCTTGTCAATCAGATCCAGAAAAGATATTTGATATCAGTCAATTGTTCTTTGGTCCGGTGCTCCACTCAGACCAGTAGGACAGCATTGATACAACCATCGTTTTCAGGGTTGTTCGTGACTTGCGCATATTTACCTGTAGAGGACAGATTGAGACAATAAAAGATCAAATTATAAGATTATGTATACAGGGATACCATTTGGTTTCCGCCAACAGAGTGAGAGTGAGAACGCAATAATCATATATGTATGAAAATTATGCCATTTCAGGCTTTTAGCCGCTCAGGATGTGAATTTTAGTTCTGGCAATCTATACTAAGCAATAATTGCAATGGTAATGTTGCATAGACTTTACCCCCGAAAAATGAGAGAACACTTATCAAGAATGCAATTAATACAGGGGAAAAAACTCAACATAACGAGGTCAGCTATAAAGAGGTAATGGTTATAACTACAGTATTTTCACCCCCACATAGATTTACGTGTAATTCTATTGCCGCATGAACCTCTGGAACCCAGACGAGAGAATAGGTGAAAACTCCCTCCTATGACTGTTTGTAAATATATGATTATGAATGATCAAAGACAATAAAACTTTTTTTTCTTTAAATGAAAACTCACCCCAGACAACTTTTCCACCTTGTGTCACCATACCAAGTTCACTGACATTGACCTGCAAGAGAGAGAGGTAAAAAAAAAAAGGCCGTTTTATAATTCTTATGAAATTCAAGCTTACTGACTGAATAAAGGAAGCGGATAAAAGAATACTAACGGAGACTAGCTGACTGCAAAGAGCTTTCTCCACTTTATTACCTTCTTACAAAGTTAGAACAAAATTCTGTCCTACTTTGATAAATAGTTCTCCATTTGTAAGAAACCTTCCCTCTGCACCAACTACAAGATTTGCATTTTGTTGGCTTTCTGTTTTTTGTCATTACTTGTTGTTATAGTACATGAAATATATTTTGCATTTGATTATAATTCTTTATGACTTAGAAATAAAATGATTTGATTTTAATTAAATTGAATTTCATAGAGGAAAATCATACCATTACTGGCTCTTGAGATGACAAGAAAACGAGGCTAATACCTGTCATTTCATAAATTAACCTCTTTGACCTTAGACCTACTTACTCCAAAATCAAATCAGACCATCGTCCTATGGTGATATGGTTCCTGAAATATAGAGGTTACAAGAAAGCGGATGGAAGGACGACCGGACAACACAAAAAACATAATGCCTCCCGCACAACCTTCAATAGGAGGAGGCATGAAAACAGGTTTTTACAAACGTCCAGACTTACCTCGATGATGGTTCCTTTGGTGATGACTCCTAGCGATGTGTACATGGGTGAGCTGGGGTTCTTCTTGACTCCAATCAGAGGTANAGCCGTATCCAGCACGCGAAGTCGCCATTTGAATCCATTTCAATGTATACACTACTAGAAACTTCGAGATTTGGCATTGGTGAGCAATAGCCGCGCGGTCTAAGGCGCTGGCTATGGGAGGCAATCTATGTGTGTGTCGGCACGGGTTCGATCCTGCCGTCGATTTTTTTTTTGTTTTTTTTTTTGGTTGAATCTCAAAAGTCGGGGTGCGTCTTATACACAGGTACGTCTACGTCTTATACACAGAGATTTACGGTACTTTGATAAATAGTTCTCCATTTGTACCAATTACAAGCTCTGCCTTTTGTTGGCTTCCTGTTCTTTGTCATTACTTTGTTGCAGTAGATGAAATACATTTGATTTCAATGACTTGGAAATAAAACACTTTACATTGAATTGAATTTCAAAGATGAAAATATGTCTCACTTCCATGATAGTTCTTACTATTAGAAACATACCACTTTTTTATGACAGTTCTCTGTGAGAACTTAAGTCTGAAGTTCATGGCTCAAATCATACTTTAGACATTGGGATCACAGGGCCAAAACCTTAACATTTCAGTGAAATTGACCTATTGTGACACAAACTATCACTAGGTTTGAAGCTCTTGAGATGACGTGATAACAAGGCCAATACCTGTCATTTCAGTAATTGACCTCTATGAGCTTAGACCTTTGACCTACTTACTCCAAAATCAAATCAGACCATCGTCCTATGGTGATACGTACCATCACCAAGTTTGAAGTTCATACCTCAAATGGTTCCTGAAATACAGAGGTTACAAGAAGGCGGGATGGACGGACAGACAGACAACCAAAAAAAAAGTTATGCCCCCCTGGTTTTTACAAATGTCCAGACTTACCTCGATGATGGTTCCTTTGGTGATGACTCCTAACGACGTGTACATGGGTGAGCTGGGGTTCTTCTTGACTCCAATCAGAGGTAGACAGAATGTAGCCTTCAGTTCGGGGTGAGTGACATGGGCTTTCTTGAAGCGCAGGGCCTGAAGAAAATGGACCAGACCAAAAAGGGTTGATTTCATATTAGGGTAACTTGAAAAGTGAAAAGTTACAATTCACATAAATAAATAAATAATGATAATAATGATACTCAGCTCACATTGATGTATATTTCGTATGTATTGTAATTTGTAGGCTAATTTGTAATTTCTTATTTAATATATAATTGTTTGTGTTTGTATTTTGTTTGTTATAGCGCTTAGAGACTTTGGTGGAAAGCGCTTTATGTGCACTACCGTAATTAACGGTGCAAAAACTGCACCTTTTTGCCGCCGAAAAAATGTCAAAGTTGGGGGTGTGGTTGCACCCAAAAAACAGAACAAAAAGTAAGTCAAAACCAGCACGAATTTGAACATATGGGACTATGAATGGTAGAGGACATTTCCACACATTTTACCGACAATTTTATCTTGCATTGTTGACATGAAGACGAAAATAATCTTCCAAAAATAACATCTGCTGATAGATCTTGATCTAAGTTCGTGCCAAACATTGCAAAATTAAAAGAAGGGGCCGTTTAACAACCTGGCGCGATCGTATGCAGCACGCAAAGTCGCTATTTGAATCCATTTCAATGTATACATTGCAAAAAACTGCTGGGTATGGCATCGGAGCGCGATAGCCGCGCGGTCTAAGGCACCGGCTTCAGCTGTCGATCTGTGTATGTGACGGCCCGGGTTCGATTCCCGGCGTCGTCAAATTTTTTTTTTTTGTTCTTTTTTTTTTTTTTTTAAAGGCCGAAAAAG
>BEXV01005178.1:4369-19319 GCA_003118195.1 Hemicentrotus pulcherrimus | reverse complement strand
ATTTATCAATGATAGAATCTATATGGATAGACCAAGTTAATTTGGAGTCAAACCTCACACCAAGGAACTTATACTGCTCGCATATAGGCAGATTATGTCCTTTTATTTGTAGAAGAATATCTTTCTTTTGTTTGTTGGTAAAGACTAATACTGCAGATTTGGTAGGGGAAACTTTGGTTTAAAAAAAATTTGGTAAGCGAACACTTCAAACATGGCCGAAGATGGCGCTCTTTGAAAAATACACAAAATATGTTAAACTTGTTATTACTCTGAAACTGTTATAGCTAGCCCATGGAACTTATCAGAAACATATTAATGATCACTAATCACAATAACAGATGAGGTTTTCAAAAAGCAATGGCCCCAAAACATAATTTACCTGTCCTTTCAAAGCTCCCGGCACGCATGAATGAAAATGATATCCGCTTTATAATTAGGCGTTAAAGAAAAAGATAATGTATTGCCCTTTGCGACCGTTTTTACCGTTTATAAAAAAAAATGTTTGTTGAATATGTGGGGCTTGTGCTCCACCCCTTAACTAAGTTACACACAGGTAAGGAAAAACTGCGCCATCAGTTGTACCCATGCTTTGCAGTTCGTAAAGACACCTCACACCTCAGCGGCTGTATAAAAGCTGCAACACAAACAGGTTACCTTGACAGCTTCTATCAAGCATCGTGCGAGGTGAAACTAGCGGCCTCGTTTAATAAATAGACCAAACTGATGCTACATAAAATCAGCACAGGCAGGTGGGGGCGCAATTGAAGAAAAAAATAACAACTGGGGCCATCTATAAATATAAATTGTCCATGTTCGCCTCTGACAATATTAAGCTAGACGCCTTCATCCTACATATCCTAGAATAAAGTCTTTTAAATGATCCACGGACATTTCTTTACAGTAATTGTGACGAAGATCCATGTTGAAACCCCGATGAAGAATTATTACCTAGATTTCAAGTGCATAGATACAATCCTTAGTTAAAGGAAATGCATAAACATTACCTGTAGTTAGAATGAACACTATCTGTAGTTATTGTAATTATTGTTATCATTATTATTGTTATTATTATCAATGTCATTATTACCATCATTATGATTAATAAACTTATTATCATTATAATTGTAATTATTATTTCAATTGTTATTATTATTATTATTGATGTTGTTATCGTAATTATTGCTCTTCTTCTTTTTCTTCCTATTATTATTATTATCATCATCATTATTATTATTATGATATTGATCATTTTTATTGTCATCATCAACATATTTCGTTATATCTTTATCAAATTAATTAATGAATGACTTAAATGCAGCTATTTATTCATACAATAAAACTTATGTTTTATCTTTTAAAATTTAACTTTAATTCGTTACCTTCTTTTTCGACCATAGAATCTCCCGACAATTCCGATGTATGGATAACACTGGCGATATCAACCAGTGTTCTCGTCGGTATAGTAATAGTCGTCCTGACCATTGTGTACTTGCGTCGCCGCCGGCGTCGCCGGAATAATTCGAAACACCGACTGGTCGTGATGCCCACCAGATGATTTCGAAATAATAATTTTGTAATGAATTCTTAAACAGAAAACTTCATGTTTCTGGGTTCTGTATTTCTTTGAGCAAAACATTGTATTTAAGATCTACCATCTCGGCAAAATAGACCAGTTCGTAGTTAGCATATAATAAAAATGACCCCAAATATCCATCTTTTACCAAAAGAGTCATTCCACTTTGCGCATCTTATAATAATCAACGCCAAAGTAAAAAATGTACTTCATGAAAACCTTCTGTTTGCTATCTTGAGAAAAAAAATTACAACAGTATTTCATAGAATTTACCGTTGGTGCATAAATTAATGATTAATACAGAACTTGCATCAATTTGTTGTACAATTTTGGTACAAATTACATTTGTCTCCCAATGCGCAGATTATACCTAGCAACTGTCCTATTGCTGAGGATTCTTTTTCTCTTCAAAGTCGTGATATATTAATAAGGATTAAAAGTAAATCCTGTCAACATAGTGTATTTATTTAAACTCACATTTGGTCATTCAAATCGATCAGAAGGGCCTGTGATGGCTTCAGATATTACCGGGTACACGTGCCTCTCCCCCTCCCCAAGTAAATATAGAAAACAAATAGGAGAGTCATGGGCCGATAACTATTTTTTATGTGTGCTTGTAAGAGGCTTTCTAGACTCCAGCCCCCTCCCCCTCTGTGAGAAAATCTTGACTCCGCCACAGAGGACCAGAACTCCAGATATGCGTTTCGAGGTCCTTATTGACAAGCTATTGATGGTAAACTCGATGTTTATCTCTCTCGAATTTATGAGATTTGCAGAGACTTATTGTCATGGACAAACCCATTTAAACAGATAAGGTAATTTCTAAGTCCACCATCTTTTTTAAATGTGTGACAATAAAACGACGCGTTTCGTAACCCGAACATGATTTCTATGGGTAAGGTATTACAATTGCCCCCTGGTTGGTTTTCCGAAATTAGCTACGATCGAGTCCTAAATGTGATGTTCCCAACATATTCATCACTTATATCATCATATTTAAGTTTGATATCAATATTAAATATAAACTTTAGTACTGGTAATGCGATTGCGTTGTGAAGGAAAAGGTGTGGAAAGGATAAGAAACGGTTGATAATGTATTATGTAAGTATTGGTGTGCACTGCAAGGTTCTGGAGTCATCAAAATCATAATAAATTTGACCGAGTCTTGGTAAAGTAACAAGCACTGTACACAGAAAGCTATATATGGGACAACACACATGGTGTCGGGGCTAGTACTACCTTGATTTTCTTGTCTTTCTATGCTCATTACTCAGCCAGTATACATTTTCTTTCAAAATTGTTTGGCACATGTCATTTATTTGTAATCTTGAACATTCAGTGTAAGTTTCGATTGATTCTGTGAGAATTATTTTTCTCTTTTTAACCAGAACTGGAGTTTATCTTTAACTTTAATTCATGCATATACGCCTATCCGTCTTGCGCATGCGTTTTTTACGTCTGAAGAAGTGTAAAAACAAATACTAAAAGTAGAAGAAAAATTATTTCCTTTTTATCCCTCAAATTTGTTTAAACAACGTTCAAACAAATTAATAGTTGGTAGCTTAGGTTTCGTCGTATGCATGTAGGATGTTTCTATCCTTGGGACCTAGTGAGGAGTAATTCCATTAAAGGGAAAGTCCACCCTTAACTTAAGTTGTTTTTAATAAAGTATACAAAATGTGTGAATTTTTAAATTTTTAATTTTGTGACGTCACATGCGAGCTGCTCTCCTATATACGTTGTGTACTGTAAATTCCATAAATTGCCCCTTTTCTCAGAAAAATAATTATTATTTTATCTGTGCATTCGATATATCATCAGACACATGCTTTTATACACGCCTTTATGAAATAGATCCATTCCTTCATCAAGAACCATGAAAAGGGGCAATTTATGGAAATTACAGTACACAACATTATGGAGAGCAGCTCGCAAGTGTCGTCACAAAATCAAAACTTTAAAAATTCATAACTTTTGTATCCTTTGTCGGATTTTCGTCAAACCTTCACTGATATGTTTCTCTCACTGTTCTGCTTTTATTAAAAACAACTTAAGTTCAGGGTGGACTTTCCCTTTAACTTGGAATTAATAATGAATTAACTTAAATACTCGTCATACAGTCGGCATATATTATTTATTGCTATGTCGGGCAAACGTAGGGCAATTTTTCAATTTGTCAAAAACATCCTTTGATTGAAAATATGCACAAAATGTTAATATATCAAACTTGATGAACGTCTTCGCATAGTACGTCACGTTATAAAAAAGGAAGATGCTCATATCGTGCTGAGAAAATTTGCTAAGGTTTATGCCTGTCTTATACACTTTGGTTGGGAATCTTGTAGATTAGTAGGAAAGAATACAATAAATCTCTCAGAATACCTTTAGTTATTTCCTTGGGAGGGGTTTCCTTTAATATAGAACCTATGGTTATTTTTTTATTTTTTTTTTCCTTCAAATTCCGGAGACTATCCTTTTCAGTAACAAACCAAAAATGTACTTCAGCTATCCTGCCCTATATTTCTGTTAACCGATTTTAAAAGACGTATATTATATTTTATAAGCTGTTCAATTACCTATTTTTGTCGTATATGCATATATCGTGTTGTATAAAATCAAAAACAAAAACAATTACTCTATCATATGATATGTATGTATTTTAACTTTTTTTTTTTAACTTTTAATTTTGTAACCAATAATTTGTACGGCTAGGGCCTCTCAGAAAAACAAATTTAATTACTGAGATAGTTACCCTGTCTAATTGAAACGAATAATCAAAATTTATTTTTAAAAAAATTAATGGTTTCCAGTGAATTATTGCTATGAATAATGTAAATCATTGCTTTCTTTTAATTGGATTATGTTTTGATCATTTCCGATTTAAACAATAATTTTAAGAGGGATCTATCCTAAGGACTAGGAATTTGATTAATTGTTTTGTTTGTAGCTTGTAAACATCAATGTGTCGTCATATTATTGTCGACATGACTGTATGGAGATGTCGGTGGGTATGTTTTTTATTTATGGTCGCATTGTAAATATTATTATTTCTATGGTCCCTTCTAAAAGTGACCTTCATTTTTTGTTCTTATCAAAAAGATTCATTTAGTTTGAGGGCTTTGTTTAATGCACCATGTTTGGTGTTTTTCTTTTAATATTTCTCAATATAGAACTAGAGAGGTATGAGGAGTGAACAATATTCGATAGTAGATATTGGAATTTAAATGACTTGTTACTTCAATCTTTTGAATATATTTAAACAACATTATATTTGTATTGTGAACAGGATACTATAAAGGTAAGTAGGTATGTTTGTTAACAACACTGTATTATTATATCTTGTAGTTTTGATCTATACCAATAACGCCTTTATTTTAACCAAGATTTTTTTTAAATCATCAAAATTACGTTTAATATGAATGTTATCACCTACCAGAGCAGAGAACGCAATTTTCCAACAGGATTTTTGCTTTCACTGGCCCAAAATATTGGAATGCCCGTCCTGGCTCATTACAAGAAAAGCCCTCATTAAGTGGTTTTAAAAATGCCCTCAAACACTTTTGGTTGCAAACGAATCAGAATAAGTAGTTCCCCTCTCCCTCTCTGTCTCTCTGTCTCCCTCTCCCCCCTCTGTCTGTCTTCTTTTTCTCTTCCTGCATGTTTTCCCCCTTTTCTGTTTTTTACTCTCCCATTCTTGTATTCTTCATTTAAAGGTAATACAAAGTTTTGGGAAATTTCGAAAAATGGGTGGAAAGTGATTCTTTACAATGTTGATATATGTGGATGCCCCTGTGGATGTTTTAAGGGCACCAACAAATTTAGTCCCTAAAACACTTCTGCTTTTGAGAAAAATTGAATATAAAAATTTTACCGGTGCTTCCGCTAGATTTCGATAAATTTCAAATTGCGCCTACAGCTGTACAATAGTAGCTGCGACCATGAAAATCACAGAATATGTAGTTGCGATATATAATTTCCAAACGGGAATAGCAAATCGGTCGATTTTAGTCAAGAAACCGGCCTTGAGAGGGAGTCATACAACATAAAGAGTTTATCATTGACAATTTCATAACTTCAGACCCGATTTCAACCGCGACAACGATCACCGTGACTGACTATTGTAAGCTCACATATGCCTCCAATATGTTCATTTGAACCAAATTCATGACCCCATACCAAAACGTTGTATTACCTCATCTTGTCATTCTGCTAGGGTTTCTGATTTGTTTTTGTTTCGTTTAATTGTTTGCTTTTTTATTGTCTGTCATGATTGTTTCGATTCCGCAATTTTTTCCTCAAAATTTAGTTATAAATGTATAAAGTATAATTATTTTTGTGCGAACCTACATCTAACAAGCTTTGCTTTCAAGTAGGTTCGTTTTTTTCATTTCCTGTAATTAAATCTTGTTTGCATTACAATGACTAAAAACAATGTCAAAGATGTTTCAATGCTCATTTCTGTTATTGTTGGTTATTGTTTATATTATGTGAAAAGAAATGTAAAATTAATTCGCTCTGTATAGAGCTACTACTACTACTACTACTACTACTACAAAAGCATTATGATTTGTCTAAATAAAATGACAGAGAGATGAGGTTATTGACATAGATATCACAAGAGATTGAGAGTTTTTTGTTTTACTTGTAGGGAGAAGAAAACAATTAGTGAGCATAAGAGGGGGGGGGATTGGTGCGTAATACATGAAAAAGAGAATCCCTGGAAGCAAAACGTGACCTGAGAGATTTTAGATCTTAGATTTCAGAATTTGATTTGGAATCCAACCTTTAGTTTTAGTTGAGATCAAGAAATAATGATAATAGATGAAAAGAATTGGAAAGAGAATGGAGATGTTGGAGGTAAGAGAGTTCATGAAAAAGAGGAAGGGGAAGAATTGATCGGAGAAGAGTGTATGAGACATAACAAGAACGTTGAAGAGAAATTTCGACATTTATGAAAACGAGTAATACTTTTTGTTTAAATTAAATTAAGGAACATACACCTGCTCCAAAAACCAAAGAAACTTTCGGACAGCGAAAAACTATTTCCTTCGGTTATCGATTCATTTCCCTATAACGGAAAAAATGTTAAAGGTATTTATGTTTGTAACTACTGTACATTTAAGCTATGGTCACAAATCAGAGCAGCGACCGACCGATCAGTAGCCTGGTCGGTCGCAGCTGGAATTAGGCATCGCTCAGCGATTAGGTCTGTGCTCGGGCGGCGACCGTCCAGGCACCGAGCGTATTTTGGGCGGCGAGTGAAAAGTGAGCAGGCGCCGCCCAAATTTTAAATCCGCGCTAAAACTTCAGCGGCGACCGAGCGATGCCCTAAAAACGAGCGGTGCCTGGGGGCCACCGCTTGGTGGCCGGGCAGTATTGGCTAAAAGCTCGCCGCTCGGCCGCCGAGCAGGCTACTTTTGGGTAATGTGACCATAGCATAAGTGCCATCTATCGTCCGCTGGAAAAAAAAACACAGACTGCATCGGCATTGTAAGATAATGTAATACATAAACATGTAACTTCAAAAGCTACTCTCACGAGTGTAGAAAAACAACAACAATAACGGGATACTTATAGTGAATAGACTTGTAAAGCTTAAAAACGATCGCAAAGACTTTCAAAAATCAAACTCTCACAATTTCATTAAACTGTGCCAAATGTAAAAATATTCAAACGTGACCATGATATAGTTACATAACCATCAACTGATATCTATATTAAATACGATACTGTAAGTGCAAGTGCTCATATCAAGCCAAAAGTTCCTTTCAAACCACCCTTGTCTGACTTTGGCCCTCCGCTTATTATGATGTATCTGAACAAAACGCCAGAGAGATTAAATTATTGGCAGAGATTTCGCAGGAGATTGAGAGTTTGTGTTAGACCCGTAGGGAGATGAGAACAATAAGTGAGCAGAAGTGAGGGGGGAGGTTGGTGATAAATAAAGTAGGAAGAGATAGGGCTGGTCTGAGAGATTTTAGATATTTTTTGAAATTCATCATTCAGTTTTGGTTGCAGTAAAGAAATTATAATAACAGATGAGGAGCATTGGAAAGAGACGGCGTAAATTCTGTGAGGGAAACAGTTTGTAAAATGGAGGGGAGAAAAGAAAAAGTCGAAGAAAAGAGGATGAGATATAGAAAGAACAATGAAGAGAAATTTCGTCATTTGTGTAAACGAGAAATAGTACAGGTTAAAGCAACAATACAAGAAAACTTGTAAAAACATGAGAAAATCCTTTTTCCTTAAAATAGGAACATACACCTGCTCCTCCTAAAATCACAAGAACATCCGGACAATGAAATACACATTTCAATAGCATTTCGTGCCAAGTTTCGAAACTTTCAAACAGACAATGACATTATTACATAATTATGAATTAATTTCTAAATACTACATCATTGTATTCCCTTTTCCATTTTGTTCAATTCAATTTTACATGGTAAGAATAACAACAGGCTGTTTTATTAAATGAATTTCATAATTCAAGGTTAGCGCATTGGCCCAAGTGTGACAAGTTTTATAATAGTGTTTTCCACTTAGTTGATTGGTAATAATTTGTAGTTACCGTAGTCACTTTGGCCTAGCACATCATCAATATCAGGCTAAACAAAATAGTAATCACGAATCACTCCTACATTTATTTTTTTATGCAAAAGGGGGAAATGTACGCCGCTTCCTTGTAAAATTGAACATTGTTATAGCCGAAGATAGACAGTCAGGAAGAGTTCCGAAAAATCCTTCAATTAATGTGAAATATTCAGACTTTAACGTTAAATTGGGAAACGAATGAGACAATTGTGTTGATGATGTTGAGGATCTTAGAGTACCTGATTAAAAAAGAATTGAAATCCGCCAGTAAGGTTGATTAACGAATTCGTACCCATTCTGAAACATAATGATTCGTGTTGCAGCCATTAGGCTGAAGTTTACATTGAAAAATAAAAACCTGCATATAAAACCCATAATATAATATTAATACCTGGTAGAAGTTTTCAGCAATTTGGCATGGTAAAGGAAGTGCTTAGGTGTGGATATTTTTCTCCTCCGGTGGTCTTAATTTACATCTTAGAGTGAAAAAAAAACATTGAAAATCAAAGGAAGTATCCATTGTATTAAACGATGTTTGTTAAGAAGCACGGTGAGGAATAGTTAGACCAGTCGAAGTTATATTTTGTCCCATCCGTTGACGAACATTTCTGAATTATTTGTTTAAAAAATCTATATGCCGTTAAAGTACATGTCCATTCCAATAATAACTTACTTTCATTAGAAGCCGAAAAATCAGACAGACAAATCTAAAAAATGTTTGATCAAAATCAGATAACTTATAAGAAAGTTATACATTTTTGAAAAAGTATCTAAAATACTATAACAATGGAAATCACTACACAAATTGCTAATTTGCTTATCAGTTTGTGACGTCATTTCCTCACTATTTATCGATTGCTTTATATAGTTTAATCCCATTAATTTCTATTTGTATCCCCCAGAACTTGATTTTCCCATGCCTTTGCCCATGTTTATGATTTGTCACATATTACGTGCGGGACATTGCACAAAATCTTGTATGAATTTTCTTAATATTGTATATTTACAATAATTTAATTTTATCTAAATAGTTTATCAAAGGTCACATTTTTCATGATTTAACTGAAAAAACTACTCTATTTTAGTGGATCCATACAAAAACATATTACTATCAATCTAAATTGGACGCTGGTGTGAAGAAATAAGACTTTTTGGGGAAAATAGGAAATTGATATCATCAATATAAAGAAAACAACTTGTGGATAGTGAGAACATGACGTCACAGACTCATGAGTGAATTTCCAATTTGTCTTATAATTTTAATTGTGTCATAGTTTTACAGACTTTTTCAAAAATTCATAACATTCTTATTAGATATCCGATTTTGCTCAACCTTATTTTGATTGGTTTGTTTGATTTTTCTGCTTCTATTGAAAGAGAGTAATTTTTGAAGTGGACTTTCCCTTTAAGATCCAATTTTTATGGTAACGCATATGGGACGCCAAGATGAAATGCCTTGGATCAGCGTTTTTCTACCGGTGTTACTCTGCTCCATAAATGCTACACGTCATCGCTAGGGATGCAGCGAGAGATTTTTAAAGTTCTGACATTCGGGCAACCATCAACTCATGTTTTTTGTTTTTTTTTCTTTCAGGCAGATGGTCAAAGATAGTCATATTCGGTGTCGGCAAACACAAAAGTGTGTGTTTGATAAGGAAATAACATTATATAGACAATAAGGTGAACTCGGAAATATATCCATTAAAAGATTTCCATTTTATCTTAACAAAATCCAACGATGAGAGTGTCTTTTTTTTCCTTTGGCTAAACTCCCTGTTGAGGAAGAGGATAATCCCGTGCAAGGTAATGCCTGCAAGTCCTCCTATTCAGGTATGGAGGTACCGGAATGTATAATGTGTGTATATTTTCAGTCATTTGTATAGAGAGATGTCCAAATGTATTATTTTTATGTTCCATGTTGTGTCGAGTTCGAGTTCGACTCCCACCGCTGCACTTAATTTGGCTATACATTAATTTACATTGCCATCCTCGACCCAGGTGACGTAAATGGGTACCTGGCAAAAATTAATTCTTTAAAATGGTATACAATCAGAAATGTATTAATAAGTTGATTAATAAACAATTAGAATTAAAAAGAAAGAATCTAGGCTTTCTTGTCCTCCGTCCCCCTATTTTCGTATACCGAATTGCACGTACCCCATATGCCCCCCCCCCTAACCTAGCGGACCTACTTGCCCCTTGATATCAAATCAAGTACATTTCCATAATCTCCATGACAGGGGTCGTGGATTGGTTTCCAGCGATCTGGCTCATCCTGTAGATGGACTGATAAATCTGCATTCGACTTTGATGCCTGGAAGATTGGTAACCCAGAAAACGGAGCAGATAATAAGTGTTTCTTCATTCCGCCAAGACCCTGGAGTAGGCACCTGATCTGCCGCAACTGGGATTGTTACGATGTACAAGAAAATTTCGTCTGCATCAAAAAGTCTGATTAATTTTCTTTTCTGTTTGACTTGGCAAAAATGTTTCCTCATGTCGACTCTTGAGTCATGGCCTGTCTATCTCTCTCTCTCTCTCTCTCTCCCTCACTCCCTCACACACATTCACACACACAAACACACACGCACATACATTCTCCCCTATCCCTCTCCCCCTATATATATCTTTAATAGCTTATAGGCTACTAAGTTGTCTTCGAAACTCTTTAGTGTTTTTTTCAGGCTCGTAATAGAATCTTCCAATTTATCATTATCAGGAGATATTATAGAGAGGTAAAGAATTAACAAAATACATAGGCATTTCTATCACTCTACTATCTTGTACTGTCGCAAACAATGCCTCTTGTTCATCCAAGCGTGAACACATACCACACAAAAATGATACCAAATGATGAGACACTCTTTCATAATATGTATAATAATTTACTGTTGATAGATGATTTTTTTTTGATAATAAGCAATTTTCTGGATGTAAACTTTTTTTTTACTCGCTCGGTATAAAGTTCGTTTCTAACAACAACAACAAGAAATCACGAAGAGGGTTAAGAAGATGTGAATAAACGCATCATCTAAAATATTTAAAAAATACGATGTTTATTAGAATTCCATTCAAGTGATGTTTGAAAGTTGAATAAATAATGGGTAAAAATGTGATTTTTATCCAATACATAGAGTAAGCTTAACTTGATGTTTGTTTACTTCTTCGTTTCTAGGACTCAGTTGGAAACAAACGGAATCATGGTCATCATTATCTGTATGTATTACATATGCTTTCAATCATATGTTAACTGAGCTATCTAAAAAAAATATATATATATATATATTTATTTCATTAGATTAGTTTCGGGCTGTCATGTTTTAAGCAACTTGCTTACAATTTTAATCCTTCTTCTGCAAATCATGTTATAGGAATAGATGATAAATGATAATTTGACAATTAATCCTCTCATTTTATTGTTAATGATTATAATATTTTGTTGCATATTCATGTTTGATTGTCAAAGTGTACTAATTGTTATTTCATGTTTGTTAATTTGATACCGAATTTTCTATATTTAATATGGAATTCAGAAGAAAATCGATCAAATAAAAATAAAATCAAGTCAAGTCAAAAACCTTCGACTCGCCCTAAATACTGTTATGAAATGTTTTTGTTAACAAGTCTCCTTTTCAAGTATAGAAGAACTTTGTAACATTTAAACCGAAACCAGGTTCCCTTCTCAGACTCATGGGAGATCATGAAATAGACCAATTGGTAAAACACAATTTAAAATGCAATATTGTAATAATTTAAAGACATGGTCACCTCAACGAATAAGTGTAGGTACACTGGAAGATGAGTTTTAAGTGCCTATTGATGTACAGTATTCCTTACGGGAGTGTTCAAGAGTTATATAAATTAAAATATATCTGGCATTATGTAATTCATTAAAATGACATTGGTGCAGCCATTTTCTTCATGATGTGACGTACTTGGCAAACTATTACATGTATCATGCACCAAGCACTGGTTGGAATTGCATTTAATTCAATAGCCATACCTTTTCAATGATGGAGAATCATAGTTGACAATTTGGTGGCAAATCAATAACCGGGGAACAATTGTAACCAATTTATTTTAAAAATAAATGATTACAGCAGTTGTCTATAAATCTTCATCATTTAAAAGTATGTCAAACTTACACCCAAGGAGAGCAACGAATTATTCATGCCATTGTCGTTCTGACAATAGGCCATTTTTGTAATGTAATCAAATTAAATGTACAAATCTTTGTTAAGTGTCCCGTTTAAAATCATTTATTAACCTAGTATGAATAAATATATTTCAATAATAATGAATCAAATAGCATATTTTTCGTGTTGTTAGGTAAAACGTACCGAACTAGCAATAATTAATGTATGCAATTTTAATACCAAAAATAGGCGGACCTATGGTTCTGGTGTTAAATGACGAAATACATCACATGTCAATCAAAATATGGAATTCTCACAAATATGCGTGTGTAAGTATATTGTATTTATATGATCTTTATCAAAATCGGTATCATGAGTGATTTATTTCATGTTATATTTCATTCATGATTATACTTATGTAGTATTGGCCAAGCATAATGTTATTCACATAGGGAAATACATAAGAAATTGTGATTATATTAGAAACTGACGCTTTTCACTCGCAAAATATTGTAAAAACTAGAGTTTCATATGAAAACAAAATGTAGCAAACATATTTGTTCCTGTTTATATTAGAAACTATTATACTTGAATTGATAAATGTTATTACTAAACTAAAACAGCAACTTCATATCAGATCTGCCCATGCATTGTTCAAAATCAAGTATTTTTTAAAATATCCACACACAAAAATGCATAAGCTATTGTTATAAAAATATGAAATAAAACAAATAAACAAACATAAAAGAAAATAAACATTTTTTAACCATCTCATTCAATAAACGTCAATATATCACCATGCTAATTTGTACATTGATTGGACCTTCTTAGGCCGAGATCTTGGGGGCATAACCGCACACATATGAAAAAATCAGAAAGAAAAGAAAAAAAATCACTTTTTAACCATCTCATTCAATAAACGTCAATATATCANTAAGCAGACTTTTATTTGAAATCCAACTTTAAGTTTTGTTTGCAATAAAGAAATAATGATCATAGATGAAGCGAATGGGGAGATTTGTGCGGTTCAAAGATTTTGTCGGCATTTATGTAAACGAGTAATAGTTCAGGTTAAACCAAAAATAAAAGAAAACTTGTACAAACATCAGAAAATAATATTTCCTTATAAATAGGAGCATACACCTGATCCAAAATCCACAAGGAGCATCCGGACAACGAGATACCAATTTCCTTGAGTTATTGAGTTATTTGCCCTATAACATAATAATATTAAAGGTATTTTACGTCATTAATCGTCCGCTGTAAATGTAAATAGACAGCATGGAAATCGTAAGATAATGTAATACATGTAAAATCAAAAGCTACGATCACGGACTACACAAACAACAACAACAACAACAGAATACTTACATTGTAAAGCTCAAACTATCGCAAAGCCTTTCAAAACCAATATTTTGCAATGTCAATAGCTTTTCGAACCAAGTGTTGAAATGTTAAAACATGACAATGACACTATTACATGATCATAAACCGTTCTCTTTTTACATTATAAGAGGGTAGTGAAATTGCCCATATTGTTCACGATCGTTAAAAGTGACCATCTTTAGCGATTTAAAAAAAAAAAATCTTATTCACGACTTGTTTCTTCATGGTTAGTCTTGTTATGTCTGGATTATGCCTTTAAGCTACCGTATCCATTTCTGGCCATTGTTCTTAGAAGGTATTTTGGGAAAAGAAAGTTTATCAAGGAAATATAAAAGCAGGCGATCTGTCTATTTGAACCTTCAGTATCTCTGGGTTTTAATCAATTGTTGTCAAATCACTCCAAATGATGATGAATCGTTCTTGGTACCTTGCTTGTCTTGTATTTGGAAGTCTGGTGCTCGTGGTGCATCATGCCTCTTCCCAAGGTAAGTCTTTCATAACTATATTATACAGATAGTATAGTTGTCATGGTTATTATAACATAGTGCTAATTAATTTATCGTTCATCGATATTTACTTCATGTTTTATATTCATTACTGAACCCTGTGGAGGGGTGTTGGCTAAGTGGTAGAGCAGTGGTGTCGTTACTGGGAGATCAATGGTTCGAAGCCAAGTCACCGAGTATAGTTGATAACGATTAACGTGTTCAAGGTCATTTTCACTTTTTACAATATTGGACAGGTGATTATGTAATGAAGATGACGTTATATCGTGTTTATGTCAACAAAACGAAAGTAGGACAACTCATGCACTTACTAACGGTCTTCATAAGCAGTCTGTACGACATTTCGTTGTTGAGATATGATGGTCGAAAAACATGCATTAAAAACAACAAAATAGCGCTTGTAAGGTCACGTGACCACTTTTTCGAAAAAAATATCGACCTTATGATTTGGACTTAAACATCTTGTTATAAAATTTTATTGATTTAGCTCTTTCAACTATTGAGATATTTGCCGAAAAAGTTCGCATAAGAGAACGAAAATGAATAAATAATATTAGTAAAGAAGATAGAAGAACCTTCAGGTGGTGATATTATGGATCGCTACGAGACGGATCACTTTATGATAATCTTCTGGAACCGCTCTTGAAACTTTTGTGTAAAATTAAAAAGATTATCGTGTAACCATAAGAAAGTGGAAACCTTTACGCCAACCCTCAATGTATATTCAGGAAGCGAGGTGGTGTATATACATATATATA
>BEXV01005176.1:6259-19303 GCA_003118195.1 Hemicentrotus pulcherrimus | reverse complement strand
AACGACGTGTTTGGCTATTAGAAGTCGGTGCCGTGAGCGCTGATGGGTGAATTTCTATTATAATATGAGGATGGCCAGCTGTTCTACCACTCTTGAAATTGAAAATGTAAATCAAGAAAAGGAATATTTAGGTACACAGTTAGGACGAGTAAAGAAAATTTATATAACGGTCAAAGTTGGTCAAGATTAGAATAATAAGTTATTATGTTAGCCAAGCACGTCATTATTATAACAACACTGAAATGCAAGTTTTAACACCAGTAAATCAATTCTATTCAATTCCATTCAGTACTTTTGCTAGTAATAATTACCATCGAGGACTTGAGAGAGGACTCCGTAAAGAGCAGATTGCTTGCGTTGAAGGGTTGCAATTCCTCCTGTTAACCAAAAATAGGAAAAAAAAACTGAAGGTAAAAATGCAATATCATGAGGAATAAAAGAATATGATAATATCTTTATCTTCTGATATTTCAGCTTCAGTCAGGATACGAAAGGGCTTTGGGGATTTATCCTCCACCTTGATTACAAAATTTCCTGTAGCAAGGGTCTCGGCAGGTGTTCCATCCACAACTGCATTTCTTGGCACATATATCACAAAACTTGTCAAGAATGAGATGAAGGAGCAATACCAAATGGTACCATGAGTTCCTTTCTTCTACACTTCATTATTTTGAATGTATGCCTTCATTTGGTCATTAGTCTCGTGCCGCATGGCTCCTACATATGTTACAAGAATGGCAAAACATGGCTCCCTACTTCTACGTCCCCTGCCACTTTCTTGAACGTATAGTCTTTATCACTTGATTGGCCAAAGTGATACACCTTTCTTAAGAAAGACGCCTGTACTTTTCTCTGAAGTTCTGCACGTTGATATGCTTGCTTTACTTTGGAGACATATTTGTCACACAAAAATCACTGAATCACTGAATCACTGGACAATGAATTTCCAATGACCTCTTCAATTTCCTTCAAAAGATCACTCCTATTCACTTTTTAGTGGAACACAGATTTATGTTACCTTTACATGTAATAATTTACTTTACTGCATCTCTGATCTAATTCTCAATAGTACAATGAGGAGAGCATATTGTCAACTTTAGGGCTTTCCTGTACAATTGGACAAAAGATTGATTTATATGGTACACAATCTCATTTTTTAGATATGGTTTTGCAGTCCGTTCTAACATCCATCTGTTTTTATTCTTCTAGTAATGATATTCTCTCCCTCAATACTGACTTTTTCTATATATTTCCAGTTAAAACGATATCTATTCAAGTAATCACATAACCTGGATTAATCAAAACTTTTCTCATTAAAGTTTGGCATCAAAAGTTAACCTTTTCCTTGCCAATTATTGCAAAATTTAATTTTCCTCTGTACATTTAACATAAACTTCAACATCTGTATTGTAAGTTATGAAAAGTGGAGTGGTACTTGTCTTGCCCTTACCTGGACCAGTTGCATGTCCATAATCTTGCTCATCTTCAGGTCCATTAGCATGTACGATCCATATTTAGCGCAGTGTCCATGAGAATCAGCATGTCCATCCCCACCAAGTAAAAGCTGCTCCCCTTCTGGAATCTACCTGATGATGAGCTTCATCTGCTCCTTCTTCATCACTCTGATGATGAGCTTCGTCTGCTCCTTCTTCATCACTCTGATGATGAGCTTCGTCTGCTCCTTCTTCATCACTCTGATGATGAGCTTCGTCTGCTCCTTCTTCATCACTCTGATGATGGCTGGCTGGAAGTAATCTCGCTGATAGGCCAAGAAAGTCTGTACAGAAATCTCTTTGAGGTTCATGTCTCTCAGGACACGGAGAACCTTAGTGGGACTACCTCCCCCATACAGTATGGCAGCTGATAATAGGAGGTTCCAGCCAGCACGTCTCAAATCTTTGGCTGGCTCTGCCATTTCCGGAGGTGGCTACAGTCCAGGCAAGTTGCCACCACCTTCACTTGAGACCCATAAGTGCCGGGGCACACCTTCTTTACACCCATGTTCTTGGGAAGAAATATATACAGGTATTCTGAATAATTCCAGCAGATTTGTCTCAAATACGATGAATTTTTCCTTAGTTAAAGGGCTCTGAAGTTGAGACCTGTATGGAAGACCGTGCGTGTGATGAAATTTCATCCATCCACACAAGGCCTGTCTTCAATATCTCGAGATTGTCAAATATCCAGCTATTTGAATTATTCCGATCTCCAGCTAATTTGAGTCTTCACTAGACCGATACGCTCATCACCAACTAGCTTGAAAAAATTGACGCATGCGCACTTCAGCGACCGACTGTACGACCAGCGCGTGGATTTAAGATTTTACCCACGCTGTAAAACGTTAACAAGTACTGAACTAGCTAATGATATTCTCTTCCGTTTTCGTTAGTCCCGTTTGTTATAGGGGGGGTCGATGAATGTCCTGCTCCCTAGGACTTTGTCCATGGCATCAACAAATTTGCCTGTGGGTTTCCTGTCCCTTCAACTTCTATTTAAGTTGTCCTTCTCTTTTCGGTACTCACTTTTCAAGTTTGTTCCATATCTGTTTCGTGCTCTTTTTCTACCTGGGCGTTCTTCATATTTATACTTAGTTCATCATACACTTGTTTGGTACGTGTCCTTGTCAATGTGACCTGGTCAAAAATTTCGCCCTCCCTCCACAAACAAATCAGCAACGAAACATGCTCCTCCGTCCAGTGAGATATTGCAAACAAAACAGTTAAGTATAATGGTGAAATATAACAGCAAACAGCCAAAAAACAAACTAGACAACTGAATGTAGAAAATAATAATACAATGACGAGTCGAATCACATCCAAGTAGGGTAGGTTAGCTGAGCTGAGCGGTTTATATAGAAGATTGCATGTGCCCTATTACAACTAGTTTCTTTACAAACACAGAAAACGGGAAAACATTGTGCATCATGGGACGGGATATTTGACTCTGTACTTCGGTCTAATGAAGACAGTCCCGTTCGCAAACTATCAAGCTAATTTGCATCTTCATTAGACTGAAGTAGCAATTAGCTGGATATTTGGTCGGGATAATATCCCAAGATATCTTGGTCTAAAATATCCCACAATTTCCCAAATAGCGGGATAGTTCAAATAGCTGGATATTTGGCAATCTCGAGATAGTGAAGACAGGCTTACATTCTCAAGCAGTGTGATGAATTCTCCACTCTGGCTTTCATTGTATCACCATCAGGATCCATGAGTGCTCTGTTCACCAAAATCATGCTTGCCTTCTTCAAGCTATGTCCAAGCTTCAGTGCCAGGCTGGGTGTTGAAAACAGGTTTGTCTTCTGGTCGAATCCTGAAATGACCTTTACAGATTCAATTACAGTCTTGAACTCACTTGGTGAGATAAGTGTTGTAACGTTTGCATTCTTGTTTTTACCACACTCTCAACATTGGATCAGCAAATTTGCTGCGAATGTGATCAAAGTGTTCTTCATCATAATGCCGTCAAGTACCCCAGTCCTTGAATTAAAGTCTCCTACTAGGCTTAAAGGCATATTATAGATGCTAGGTCCTGATAAAGATGATCAAAAACATCATTACTATCAAAAACTGAACCTTCACACAGGAAAATAAACTGCTCCTAATATAAACTCAAACCCTAAACATAATTCATCAAAATGAATTCACATAATAGATGTAGAGGTAGTGCCCAATTATTTAGAGGTATGTAAATACCAGCAATGCTTTTTCTCTGTATCTCTCATCTCCAACCTATAGAGTTGACTGCGTTTCATTTCATATTCTCAAAGTAGCTCATATTTGTGTGGGTTCTTTTCTTTCAGCTTTTGGTGCCGACTCTTTCTACCTATGCCATTCTTTTCCAAAATGTAGCTTAGATAATTTTTGAAGTAAAATGAGAAATATCAGGCCTATCAGTTTTAGTTTCAAGAAGTTAAATCACTGAATAGTCTCTCAACATTAAATCAATGACTCCTGCTTCTAATTTGCCCTGAATCCCATTGACATTAATGCTGCATATGATCCAGGTCTTGTCTAGAAGAAAGCTGGAAATGTCCTAGAAATCCAACAAAAGCCGAGAATTCTTCAGTTGATACTCGCTCCAGCCTAGCAACCGAAAGAGGTCATCTGGGGAACCGATGGAATACATCGTCCATCAGGGCCATCCCGCTTGAGAATGCATATTACCCTCTCGTCAGTGATCCTGGCCTTCAACACTCCTGGACCATGAGAGTGTTGAAGTGATCTCCAACCATCTTCCTTCCCACACCTCGCTCTTATACTTCAACCTACAGTCAACCCTCAATGTTCGGTATGATGGATGGTAAATCGGAGAAGGTCTGCAAAAATAAAATAATTTCATTACTAAAACAGTCAAAGTGACCACCTGTCTGTAAAATCCACTTGTCTAATTAAAAACCCACTAAAGAGTACTTTTTGTTTCACCCTACAGCATTATAATCGTATCCTGCAGATGAGATTCCAGAGAATACTTTGGATTCAGCAGCATTATGCCGCAACTATGTCCGCATCCCTTGTGTGCTCTGAAGAGGCCAAATTCTGTAGGAACTTGTTGCTACCTTTTGAGGATCTCTCTTACAACATCAAGTCTAGTTGGTGGTGATTTGATGTTGTTCATATACTGAATTGTCTGTATTGGCAGTGACTGTGACTTGATTGCTCACATTTTTTTCTGATTACCATCATTCATGTCTTTAGACTGCAGAACACAGCTAGCTCTTGTTGTATTGCAAGTTTTCTCACTACCCTCTCCAGAATGTTCAGAAGGTTCACCATGATTTGATTGCTCACATCTTTCTTCATTGCACCCACACCTTATAGACAACCACGCACATTTCATTGCCGCTTTTTCATGTGATTTAAATTATTGAAAAAGGCTAACGCAATTGAATTGTTGTGATTGATTAAAATATATTTGTTGAGGCTAATTGTTCTCTTTATTTAAAATTTCAAACAAACATTCTATAAACTCAAAATGCCATTATAATATTTCTTACCTATTGTCTCTGCAAATGTCTCCAAGGCCCTTTTAAGCATTTCCACTCCGTCGTTCTTTTTTGCTTCGTCCCAATTTTTTTCTGTTTGCCGCTCCTTGGTTTCTTTTTCTCCACCTCCATTAGGTCCTCAATGATATGGGTGATTTCGGTTTCCACTTCGTTTTACTCAGGAGCGATGCCCGACTCCTTAAGTTCTCTAGCATTGTGCTTCACAATCACATCTTTCACTGCCTTATATTTATCTCTCTCATCGCGTTTGGTTACTCTGTGGCCATGCTTACTCGTGTTGGCAGCGATATCGTCCCATGCCTTCCCTCTCTCCTTCGTTCGCTCTTTGAAGGCTAGCGGGTTGATTACGTTCACCTCCCTCAGGGGTGTTACCTTTATGTCTTGCGTCCATGAAACTGGTCTGTTGTACCAATAAAGGAGGAAGAACATATACATCTCAAGTGAAAAAATTACTGATTCAATATTTAGCTAAAGTCTTAGTACCTATTTCTCATTTAGGTGATAGTCTGTACAAAACCTATTGAATGAACTCCCAGCTTTGCTACATGTATATACCGTGACAGTATTTGGAGACCGGGAAGCGCTCGGCGATTCTTCCCTCTCTTCTCCAACCTATTCCAATGATGGTTGGGCAGAGGATCAACATGCTACCCTGTGTTGCTGCATTTGTAGCCCTTCACGCGCCTCATTTCTGTGTTATCTTTCTAAATCCTCTCCTCTTCTCTTTTCTCCATCTATTCTTCTCCTTTCTTCCTCTTCCCTTCTGGTGGCCTGGTCCAATTCCATCTTTTTTGCTATAAGTGCAACCGTGTTCCCCCCATTGTTTCTTGTTCTCTTTGGTGTAGTTTCTGTACTTCCACCTAGGTGCATGATAAAATAAGAGTACACAGAACAAGTTACATTTAATTCACAGATATATAGGGAATGTGTATCTAAGAAATGAAATTTTAAAAACCTGAAATACATGTAAATATAACACTTCTATCCAAAAATGACATAAAATTGTCCATACAAATCACTGAGACAAAAACAACAACATACATGTAACCTAGCCTAAAGATAAACACTAATGAACACATTTACATAAGAATTATATTCCACCATAGCCATAGTCAGCCACCGATATGACACGCATGCTGGTAAGGAAACTGGCAATCCCAACCAGTATTCCACAATAGCCATATCCACCACAGCCATATCCACCACCATGCCATCAGCCACACGATATGACACGCCTGCTGGTGGTGAAACTGTCCCTAACTCATCACACACGCCCTCAGGACACTGAAGAACGTCTCTGGACTCCAACACTACAACCATTGGAAATCTGCAAAAACAGCAACACAACCAAAAAGAATAAAGTTAGACATAATCACACATAACGACAAAAAATGGCACACCAACAAACATAAAAATCCACTACAGATATTAGCGCCATGAAACAATATATTTTAATTTCATATAAATTTAATAACATTAAAATTAAGAACCCTTATAACATCTAAATGGTGATACAAATAGTATGATTGCAAAATAGATATGAATTAATTTCTAAAACTGTTTTGGTTTATATCATAAACACCATAAGATCTATACAAACAAATCATCCTATGAACCCTTACCACTCTGCTTCACATGCAAACAAAGGAAAACATTTATTCAAAACCATCACATGAAATCAGAGAACATACATTGGCAAATAGTTTGGATAGTGTCATTTTTTTTCTTCACATGTAGGGTACCTTTGCCAAAGTGATTAATCAACAATGCCCACATATCCATCCAAACCAACAACAACAACAACATACAAACCTCAATGCATGACTGCTGTGTTGAACACAGGGCTTGTTCACGGACCAACACCACTGTCACCACAACAGTGTCATTCACCACCATATTCACGTTCTCTGCCGCTGAGCCCCACAAAATTAGGCCCAGCGATCCTTCCATGTTTGCGTCTTTTAGCATCAGGCGACGCCTCTTGAAGGTGGGCGTCGACACCAAAGATCCAATCTACAAATATTTTACAAAACGTGAAACAAATCATTAAAAATAAATAACATGAAAAAAAAAAAGAAACACACCCAGAGTCTTAGAATCTTAGAAACAAAGAAACAATCCACAAAGTTGTCTAACTACTGCCATACTGAGGAGCTCATGACCGTCATCACCAAGGAGAACTTCAGGGCTCGCGAAGAGTATGGAATATGCAGCTGACTGGATACCCTCGCGGATAGTGTCTGTTAGTCCTCCAGTCAAATCTGCAGCTGTAATGTAGAGTTCATTAGCTCTGCTCAGCTTATCCGACTTCAAAGATTTCAGTGGCATGACAGCAATTACTAAGGACTTGTCCTCACTAAGTCCTTCCTCAGTGTCATTTTGAATAAAGTCCAAACAGATCGGTGCTGCTTGGAAATTCAGACTTTTACCAAGGCCGGTAGGCAAACTAACAAACAAATCATGTCCTTGCAAAAATGATGACAGTGCCCTCATCTGTTCACTCTTGAAACCACTTGGTAGACCAAAAAGATGCTTAGTCTGACCTGGTCAGGAAACGTAAAAAACATACTGCCCAGCTTAAAACTTGAAATGTTTGTAAACTGGTCTCATATAGGAAGGCAATTCGAGCAGGAGGCTGGAGAGGATTGGCTGCTGCCATGGTCTTGTATAGGGAGGCGAGCAGGAGGCTGGGGAGGATTGGCTCCTGCCATGGTCTCGTATAGGAAGGCGAGCAGGAGGCTGTGGAGGATTGGCTCCTGCCATGGTCTCGTATAGGAAGGCGAGCAGGAGGCTGGAGAGGATTGGCTCCTGCCATGGTCTCGTATAGGAAGGCGAGCAGGAGGCTGGAGAGGATTGGCTCCTGCCATGGTCTCGTATAGGAAGGCGAGCAGGAGGCTGGGGAGGATTGGCTCCTGCCATGGTCTCGTATAGGATGGCGAGCAGGAGGCTGGGGAGGATTGGCTCCTGCCATGGTCTCATATAGGAAGGCGAGCAGGAGGCTGTGGAGGATTGGCTGCTGCCATGGTCTCATATAGGAAGGCGAGCAGGAGGCTGGGGAGGATTGGCTGCTGCCATGTCCTGTGTCTTCCGGTGATAAGAAGCTTAGAATGATCAGCCAATATAATGACATATGATAATTGTCACATGGCTAACAACAACAACATACAAACCTCAATGCATGACTGTTGGGTTGGACAGCGCTGTGACTACAACGGTGTCATTCACGACCATATTTATGTTCTCTGCTGCTGAGCCCCACAAAGTGAGGCCCAGCGATCCTTCCATATTGCTGTCTTTTAGCATCAGGCGACACCTCTTGAAGGTGGGCGTCGACACCAAAGATCCAATCTACAAATATATTACAAAACATGGAACAAATCATTAAAAATAAATAACACAAAGAAAAAAAAGGAACACACCCAGAATTCTAGAAACAAAAACAAACAAAATTTGAAGCATATCCAATTTGCCTAAATCAATCACACATCTATTACCCAAGGAAGCAAAGACTGATTGAGCGCGGTCATACATGGCCTTGTTGGCGTGTTGGAACCAGCGGATCACCTCAACTTCTTCCTCCCCTAAACCCATAATTTTTTTACAGGGAATCTGTGGTTGAAAGAAGCTCCTCCCACGCATTCAGGAGAAGAAGGAAATCTACTTTCCTCTGTGGGTTTGCCCTCACTTTCTTCAATGTCTTCTAATGCCTCAAGAATGGCTGGATACGTTGCCTTTACAGCACGGACAGAATCAATTCTGCAAGACCAGCGGTGTGTCAATGAGTCGTTTTAACTCGGATGTTCTGCACGTTTGAATATTTTCTTCTCAAGACAAGGATGGCCTTTAGTCAGGAACACATACAGTTTTTCAAGAATTCCAAAGAAATCCTTGGCAACTGGAGAAACACATGCAGCATTACTTATCACAACAGTGCACATAGAGTTCATTGTTACTGACTTCTTGTAAAGCCAAAATAGGACAAAGTGCTCATCCATCATGGATGACTCTACACATGTATTTAGAGTAGTATGTAAAATTACATTTAATTTTGATAACAAACTCATGAAGCCTCATTCACTTGGTGAGCCTGACCTAAAATGTGGTAGTTACGTGTACATTGTACGTGTACATGTACATGTACTTTGGGTAGGGGATTCCATTGAAAAAAAAAAAAAATCTTATTTACCTGTGTGGTTTTTTGTATCTTGTGTGTTTTTTCAAGGTCATCAGGTCATCGTGACGTCATCCAGGCGCCATTTTGTGAAATCACGTTATCCGTCATATCTTCATGATGCATAAGCACATAAACTTCAGGTCAAGGGTCAACAGGTCATGTCATCAAAGGTCATATAAAGGTCATGACGCGCGCATACGCGCGTGTCAAAATTTTAAAATGCTCAAAATCACTTAACTATTAAAGGAGAGTACGAATCAGGTCATTTCAAGCATTTCGCAAAAAAACAAGCGCGCGTTTTCGCGCGTAATGGAATTTTACAAGATAGAATTGCCAGTTTTTTTCCGTCAAATTTGAAACATTTTTCCAAGCATTTTGATACCTTGTTCACCTTTTTCTGATCAGTAATGCATTTAGCGTCAGTCAAAGTTAACAACACGCGCGGGGGTGCGCTATCCTATCCACAATACATGGGCAAAAACATGCCTATACACAATCCATTAATTGTAGCGCTTTAGGATGCAAGGTGACCCCGATTTTTTTCTTCATATTTCCATAGAGTATGAATTGGAGATATGATTTTATGTCTCATTTGACCCTCAATCTACTCATGACGTCATCATAATGGCCTCCAAACTCAAAATTTCAATTTGCATATTATGATGTCATCATATTTTTGGAAAATCGCCTGTATCTCTGTGAAAGTTGATTGATTTTCTTCCAAATTTTGATATGTTCTAGCTGACACAATTTTCTACAAATTCAGTCACCACTAGATTTCATTTTGACAAAGGCATCATGGCGTATTTTTGCGATTAATGGAGACATGTCATTTTTTCTCATTTTGCGTGTATTCTCTATGGGACATGACTTTTACTCAAAACTACCTTTGACATTCCAGTCTTTCAAGAGCAATATCTCCGTTGTTTTAGCTTTGTTTTCTATGAGCTTTGAGTATGTTGTAGCTGAGAGAATAGCTTTTTTAATCAGATGCCGGGATCATGCTCATATCTCACTTGCAAAGTGGAATTTTAGAATTCCAATTTCCGCTCACGTGTAATCTCTATGTGATATGTTTTGGTATATCGGTAATGCACTTGACTTCCGACCTCGAGGTCCCTGGTTCGAGTCCGGGCGTCTCCAACAATTTTTTTCTTCACTTTTTTTTCTTTTTGACCTTTCACTGTACCATCTCCTTTGAATATTAAAACACGTAGAATGGCAAATTATGTAATAAACAACCATATTTATGTTATTATTACCCTTTTATCACTTGATCCATTACTTTTGGTGTGTAATATCTATGGGATATGACTTTTCTCAAATCTGGATTCTACATTCCTGTCTTTTGCAAGCAATATCATCATGATCATCATTGCTTACATGTCTATACTACTTCTCCCTTTCTCTATACATTAAATATTCAAATCTATCATAAGAAATGAAGACAGACCACCTAATTTATTCTTTATTAGGTGGTCTGTCGTTCGACAGATCACCTATTGTTTTCGTCAGAATTTTCTTTCTTTCTTATTATTATTATTATTATTTATTCTGTATTTTTATTTATTTCCCACACTTTTTTGTGTAGAGGATAACTCGAGTTCGGTTTCGTCAATTTCATACGACATTTCCTTTTAGAAACTCTCTCACTCGGCCCTGGGCCTGGTCAGTACTTGTTCCAGGGATTCCCTGTGTCCGACATTGATGAAATGGCTCAACTATACATCATGCCTTTCTTTCCGCTTCCAAGAGTCCCAGCCATTATTAATTTATTCTTGGCTAAATTGAGTGTAGGCCTAGAGTCTACTGTAGACTAGAAGTGCCATGTGCGTATCGTACGTTCAGATCTGTCCGAAAACAACTCGACGCGTTTTTCACCTTTCACGTTTTCACGTTTTTCACTTTTTTTTTTAGTATCGCTGCAGATAATTGGTCCCTATTCTTACTCTCCCAAAGTTCTATCCAATCACTACCCCCTGTACCTTGTAATCAAAATGAATACAGTCCTTGAATGTCTTTATAATGTACTCGTTCACGTAATGTTAATTTAAAAGTCTAAACAAAACATTGAAATGTATTAAAAAATACTTTAAAATGACCTAAAATACTATATTATTAATTGTTAAATATGAGGGTAATTTTAAATTAGATTTTTTGTTTTAAATTCTTGGGAAAGCAATGTTATAATATTAGTGAGTAGACTCTACAAAGTTAGTTGTCATTATTATGACGAGGCTCATAAAATCTGGTAGGGCAAAATATTTAGGGTACCCAAATATTTATGCCTCCGCGCGGCAGCTACAAATGTTTTCAGGTTTTCCGTCCGAAATGTACTTACGTACGTCTGTCCGTACGTCCCGTTGTCGTGATCGATCGCGTAAGTGATCTATGATCTAAAATCTAAAATCAAAACAAATTTATGTGCAATAAAGAAAGATAATTTTAAACCTTTGTTTTTTTTAGAAAATTGGAAGGAACTATGGTTTTTCCTGTAAGGAAATAGAATGTCTCGACTAAGTTATGCTCATTTTGCGAAAAAGATGAAGAAACATATAAACATTTATTCTATACTTGTGAATTTGCACAATCAGTGTGGGGAATGTGCACAAGATTTTTAGACTTTGAAATATTAACTGTAGTTTGGAGGAACTAACTATGTAAGTTTCCTTTGAAGCCGTTTATAAGAAAAAAATTTATACTGATTTATAATGTCATTACATTTGCAGTGAGCGTTACATATGATGATTATAATTTGTACTATGATTATAATTTGTTTCAAAAGAGAAAAGAATTTAAAAAAATGACCATAAAAAAAATCTCAAGACTAGACTAGATCGAATGAACTGTTTTTCAGTCTATAATGGTTTTGTTTATTTCTTTCTCGTTAGGTGGTCTGTCAGCGACAGATCACCTATTGTTTTCGTCAGAATTTTCTTTATTATTAGGTGGTCTGTCAACGACAGATCACCTATTGTTTTCGTCAGAATTTTCTTTCTTCTTTATTAGGTGGTCTGTCGTTTACGACAGATAACCTATTGTTTTCGTCAGAATTTTCTTTCTTCTTTATTTATTATTTATTACTTATTATTATTCTTTATTTTTATTTCTCCACACTTTTTTGTTCAGATGATAACTCAAGATCCTTTTTGTCAATTTCGTTCAATTTTGGCACAGTCATAGGTATTGTTATGAGGTCATTTCAAGGTCATTAAGTCTTCATGACGTCATCCAGGCGCCATTTTGTGTTTTTTTTTTGTACTTTCAACTCATGATCATATCTTCATAACGGAAAGGCATTTCTCATTCATAATTATCATGATTAAGGTCAATATCTGTCAGGTCAATATCAGGTCAAAAAACGCGCGCGCATACGTACGTCCGCGCGTTAGTGCGCGCGCAAAAAATAAAAATGCACCAAATCGTCTCAAATTAATTTTGCATACGTTTGAGGCCATTTTAAGCATTTTGCAAAAAAACGCGTAATGTTATTTCGCAACATGAAATCGGCAATTTTTTTATTTCATCATATTTGGCACATTTTTCCAAGCATTTTGATACCTTGTTCACCTTTTTTTGCCCAGTAATAAGGGAATGAGCGTCCGTTTAAAATAATGTCCGTGCGTGCGAGCTCTTGTAATATATAGCATACATGAGCAAAAACATGCCTCTACAAAATCCATTGTAGCGCTTTAGGATGCAAAGTGAACCCAATTTCTTTTTCATATTTTGATAGAATATGAATTGGAGATATGATTTCATGTCTCATTTGACCCTCAATTAACTCATGACGTCATCATAATGGTCTCCAAACTCAAAATTTCAATTTGCATATTATGACGTCAGCAGATTTTTGCAAAAT
>BEXV01005172.1:0-10540 GCA_003118195.1 Hemicentrotus pulcherrimus | reverse complement strand
AGAGCTGAAAACACATTTTCGTTGGGTGTAGCACTTACACCATACACCAGAAGGTTTTGCCTTCTGTCATGAATTTCTAGCTTCAGAAGCTTCTCATCTAATTCTTTCTCTACATTTTTTATTTTTTCACACAGATCAGGAATCTTTACGGATTCAAGATGAATTACGCGGTCTGATGTATCGGTTAGACTAGCTTCTATGTCTGTAATAGACGATTTCACTGTAGCCATTTCACGTTTAAATCCGGAAATTTCAAGAAGAACATGGTCAAATCTATCGTTAATCTGTTGGTTCAAGGTCGAAAACATACCTCTTATCTCTGCCTTGAAGTTGTCGAGTAGTAAGGAGATAGGCGGGTCCGTATGCTCAGTTGACTTGGACGGGCTAGGTCCGGCGTTGGTAGACGGTGGCGAGTCGTAGGTCGGAGTCACCGCTGGGGTATCAGTTGAACCTGCCACGCCCACTTTTTCCAAATCGTCGTTTTCCTGTATATTTGGTCGATTATTTTTCCTTAGTTGATAGTCACCTTTGCTTCTCTTCCCTTGGGAACTCATAGCTGACACTAGATAAAAAACTACTAGCGGAGAAGCTGAAAATGCGTATTTTTAATTAGGATTTTCTAAGGAGGCTGTCAATGCGTGTGTCTATCTCAATGGCGCCATTTTTCTGACAATGAATCATAAATAAGCAAATACATATAAATATAAATTGTTATTTTCAATAACGAAATGATAAACTGTCCTAAATACTAAATTTCATCAATCATTATAAAATTATTTGCGGAAGAATGACTGTCATTGTAAGCAGAATGCTTGATAATACGACAGCCCCAGACAAAACTCATAAAATATATTAACACATTTATTAAGCAGAAACGGATAGGTACTTGAAAGTACAAAATTTGATGAAGGTGATATTGACAATCCAGATGAGGATGATGATGATGATGAAGATGATGGTGATAATGAAAATGATGATGATGATGACGATGATGACAATGAAGGAAATGAAGGAAAAGATGACATGATAAAGAATGAAGAGTTGACACAAAAATCTTACCTTGAGTATTCAGATAATAACATCGCGTTAACTTTGGTCTTAAATGAGTAAAGGGAGCAACGTGATTTAATAGATTCTGGGAGAGAATTCCATATGTCAGGACCATGGTGTCTTATGGATCTATGTGCAATAAATAATTTCGGGTTTACTAGATGAAAATTTGAGGAATTACGAGTAGGGTTAGAGTGAATAGCTTTATTTCATAGCGTAAAAGTTTTGAAATAAAAGAGGGAGCATATTATTTAAATACTTAAACATGATTAGTAAACTTTGTAGAGAATTTATGTCGAATACTGTTAGGCTTTTCAGTTTGTAAAATATTGGACTTGTGTGAGATAAATATGGTGGACCGGTACATATACGAACGGCTTTCTTTTGCAATAAATAAATACAGTTGATTTCGGATATGGCGCTGGTGGCCGATACTAAATGGCAATATGTTGTATACGGTAATATCAATGAATTATAAAACAAAACAAGCGTATAACATGGAAGTAATTTATTCATTCTATCTATTAAACCAACATTCCTAGAAATAATAATGAAAAATAATAATAATAATAATGATAATAATGAAAATAATAATAATAATATAATAATAATAATCTTTTAAAGTCCACTCCAAACTTTATGAAGTTGAACCGAAAATGGAAATTCTTTTTGCCCAATTGATCGTGAGCCCGGCAGCCACTGAGAAGCGCCAGATCGACGTTGCTCTATCCCTTATTGTTGAACGCCAAACAGGGTAGCCTATCCGATATGCGTCGGGCATTACAAGTATACTAATCGCGTGTGTGTGTGTGTGTGTGTGTATTTGGGTTTTTACAGACGTGTATCAATCAGATATGATTATTTACGTCTGGGGACCGACTTTTAACGTCACCATCCGAAAGACGTGACTCAGTTTCGAACCCGCGTCCTTGGCTGAATCAGTTTGTAACTTCCACTGTTAGCTGGATTACAGGCGCACGCCACAACGCCTATATATCGCGTTTATATAGAGAGTGACATCGGCGCGGGCGTCAGCCCGAGCCCCTATCTATATCATCATTGGTGCATGCAAAAAGTTTAATTTTCTTTTACGTACCATGTTTCGTTCGTAGAAAATCTACGATCCCCCTGTAAAGCTCTTTCATGAATATTTATGTAGCACGGACCAAACTAGGCCAATGATCGATGAAGGAACCTGCAGATGATATTTGATTGGTTGAATTAAGGTGATCGATCACCAAATAAGGTTAGTCTTATGAATCATGCATGAGAATACGCTCGTCACACATACAACTAGGCGTTGTGGCGTGCGCCTGTAATCCAGCTAACAGTGGAAGTTACAAACTGATTCAGCCGTGGACGCAGGTTCGAAACTGAGTCACGTCTTTCGGATGGTGACGTTAAAAGTCGGTCCCCAGACGTAAATAATCATATATGATTGATACACGTCTGTAAAAACCCAAATACACACACACACACATACGATACACATATATGAATAATAATGAGTTGACCAGTGATGATAGGCGCTCGGGCTGACGCCCGCGCCGATGTAAGTCTCCCAACGCCTATCGGATAGGCTACAAACAGGGTAGCAGCAACTCCAATCTTTGAACGTATTTTGACAAAACCGGTAGAGCGGGTAGTGATATGACGTATATGTTCATTCTAATTTAGATTTCCATCGATAATGACACCCCAAAATGTTGCTGTTTTCTTTCTTTCGAGGGGGACATTATCTATAATTATGTTGTAAGGAAAGTCAGTAACATGAGAATATGCGTGAAATAAATGCAATTTGTTTTATTTATATTCAGGGATAACTTATTGCATTGAAATCATAGAGATAATTTTAGTAACTCATTATAAAGTGTATTTATTAAAGTGTTTACATTAGGAAGTGAACAGCAGATGTTTGTGTTATCAGCAAATGATAATAAAGTTGTTGTATTGGTTACATCATGAATATATAATAGAAAAAGGAAAGGGCCTACAATTGAGCTTAGGCAAATCATCATTATACATAACATATTGTTTTCTCTTAGATAAATAGCTCTCAAACCATGACAATGCCACTCCACGAATTCCATAACAGTAAAGTTTTTTCAGTAAAATTTAGTGGTCCAGTGTATTAAAAGCTTTTGATAAATCCATAAATACTCCTATTATGTGTTCTTTATTGGCAATAGCATTCGCTATTTTGTCATAAGTGAACTAAAGCTTGGTCAGTTGATTGTCCTTTTCTAAAACCATATTGATTTAGATTTAGGGAATAAAAAGGAATCTAAAAACTTATAAAGCCTATTGTAAATAATTTTTTTCTAAAATTTTGGATATGCTTGGAAGAATAGAAAAAGGCATGTAATTGCTAGTTCCGTGAGGATTGTCTTTTTTCAAAAAAACAGGATTTACCTAAGCAATTTTCAAAGACTCGGGACATTTCCCGGTATTAATTGATAGAATAAGAATGTGAGTTAAAGGACAAGCGATAAAGTATATGACGCGTTCAGAAAGGAAAGCGTTAATTCTATTTATTTATTAGGATTAATGGGATTAAAAAATAATGTTGAATTGTTTTATTATTTTATTTAGGTTTTATTTCCACATTAACTGCATATAAAAAGAATAGACAAAGTAAGGCATAGACAAAGTAACATGTACATAACTATTCGATAGATACAGCAGTATTAACAACGATTTAATGGCAAGTCATTAAATACAAATGATGCTAACAATAATCTGCAGTAAAGAGGAGGAAACCTTGGAGGCATTATGCTTGTAATTAAGGTTCCCTTTATTTGAAGGTTCAGGAAGATATTTAGTAAAATGTTCGTTCGGGTTATTAAGTTTATTTGCTAAATTATGTCCTATGTCTACAAAATAGAAATCAAAGGTATCTGCTACATCTTCAGACTTTATAACTATATCATTTCTTGTAAAATCATCGTTGGGCAATTTTTTTCGTTTTTTTTTTTCTTCTTCCAATTAAATCATTAATAATCCCCTAAGTAGTTTTCATATTTGATTTTACTCTATTGAGTTTGTCGGAATAGTAAATTTTACGAGAACTTCGAATGATGTTAATTAATTTATTTAGGCATGTTTTATATTTGTTTGTGTTATGAATAGTTAAGTCGTTGGATAAGTCTAATACAGTGTATTCCTTTTGTGTATCGATTGTAGAATTGGTTTTGTTATCCATGGCATTTTACAACGCTTATTTTTGTTTTTGTTCGCAGACATTAGAGGACAATTCTTTTCATAATATATATGCAATTTTGTATTAAAAATTGCGTGGGCTATATCTGTATTTGATTCATTAAAGACGTCCAACAATTCTTCTGTTTCTAGACTACTTTTAAACGATTCAATATTTTGGGATGTTTCTTTCCTGTACATGTTAGATTTAGTTGACTTTTCAGTTGTGATTTCATTATTACATATTAAAAAATTTGGCTAATGATCAGATATATCAGAATATATTAATCCACTATATATTCGTGGTCATAAAATTATGTGCTAACCTTGAACTGGCCTATTGCCATAGAGTTGATTTCTCGAAAGTAGTTGCGGTCATTTTCCTATCATTTCCTATCATATATCATCAGCTAGCTGTGCCATGCCAGACCCCATACCTAACACCATAACAACCTTGCCGAACCAAACGCTGGATACAGGTTCTTATATCACAAGGGAATGTAGTATTGGATACATGATGGATGGCCTAACAAACACTGCTGTATGGGTGTGCTTAGAGGACGGGTCTTGGCTGGGTCATACACCCATATGCACGGGTAAGGTCTTCATATGCTTAAATAAATCAATCTACATCAGCGCATAATATAGAGAATTTAAAGAAAATATATGTTACTTTGAATACATGACTCAAGTTTACAAATATTAGATCTGTATCAAAGTGTATATTAATTCATGTAAATATTGTACTGTTGATAAGCAGTACGGATTTCTGCGCTTAGCTGAATAATGGTTGAGGTCAGTGTAATATAGAGATCATAAAGACATCCGAAAAAAACAACTAAAGGTCAATTGCAATACCGTATTGCCTGACCGTTATATTTTATGTTAGGATTACGTAATACGTCAGTGCAATGTTGTCATATGTCAGAACATGGCGTACAAGGCCATTGAAGTAGACCGGAATATCAACATAATTATTCAAATTGTATGCATACTGTTTAAAGAAAGGTTGTTCTTGAGGATATAAAAGCTTGCCAGAGACTTGCCCGACATAGAAACAAGTAATGTTAGCAGACTAGATTCAATTTATTGCAGTTCATTCATTTATAACAGGTTATTTGAACACTTCGTCACTAGACCCCCAGTAGAGAAACATACATACATTTGAAGATGTTTATAGTAAACCGGTATATTGCCTTAGATTTAATTTTAGAAAGTAGTGGCGATCATGTTTAATAATCATTACTCATGTTTCTTCAGCTATTGCGTGTCCATCGCCTCCCATAGCTGCTTATTCAGAGCTCGATCCTCTATTGGCTGAAGATCCCTTGGTAAACCAGACGATATCATATACATGCAGCGGCAGTGAATACACTCTGATTGGACATAACTTCAATATATGTCAACAAGATGGCACATGGGGAAACGATCCTCCCGTTTGTCAAAGTAAGCAGATATTTATATTCCGATGTTTTTCGAGGTTTAGTCGTAACAAACGAGCACCACATATGTTAACGTGTTTATTGGGATATTTGTATAAATGACACTAACCATAGCCCTAGCCCTTTTAATGGCTAGGCGTTGTGGCGTGCGCCTGTAATCCAGCTAAAAAGTGGAAGGTACAAAATGATTCGGCCGAGGATGCAGGTTCGAAACTGAGTCACGTCTTTCGGATGGTGACGTTAAAATGTCGGTCCCCAGACGTAAATAATCATATCTGATTGATACACGTCTGTAAAAAAACCAAATTCACACACACACGCAAACCTATTAATGGCTAATATATCCAAAATTTACAAAACATATTGGAAAATAGGTAGAATGTAACATTACAAATGGTAAATTGAAATGAAAAAAGGTCAATAAATTGTATACAATGCTAATAATCTACAAATATATGTAAAGCAAATGTTCGTCGGATGTTGAAATTAAGTCTCAAAAAGGAGTAACATGTTGTAGACATCTATTTTATTATGAGATGCTTTATATTGATATTATGTTTAGGTCTCATGTACCCAGGGTATATCCACACAATTATCAATACTACAGGCCCTGCAATTATTATTACATCAGCATTGCCAGGTACCCACAAGCATCTGGGTCCAGAAGGGCAAAAGAGGGCAAAAAACCTAATCCAAGAATATAAACCGGGTCATCTCAAATGAGAATCAAGAGTCCGCACAATTACACCACTTTGTCTTGTTGGTATTGCTATTCCAGTTAATCGTTGTTGTTGTTTTTCTAAGGGGATTGCGACGATAAAGACAATTATATCAAACGATACTCCGATCTCACTTGCTACCGTGGACTTGGTGGTAATAATAATTGGATAGGATCGAAGGACCTTTGCAATACTGGTGGGGAACTACTTGGCACCGTGAAAGATGCTGAGACACAAACGTTTCTCGTTGAGTTCATTGACAAACAAATTGGCGACAGTGTTTGGATTGGAGCGATGGAAGGACGAGACTGGATGTGGAGACATAGTAAGTTAACTCTAGCTTTTTTAAGTTAATTTGTATTTTCATTTTCACGATATTCTGTAGCCTATTATTTGCAAAACGAAAAATCATTGGTATTTTAGTGCGACAGTAAAAATATTACTGTCTCTTGTGCAAAAAAAAAAAGACTTTCCTTAACGAAATGATGATGCCTTTTCTAAACGTTACCTTAAATAATTCTCTATAGACGTAGGTTAACTCTATTTAAGCTATGAATGATAAGAATTTAAAATCTATTTTATTTGCTTGCTTACGGTCACATGCGTATTTTCTGAACAGAGCTTAATCTACATCGACCTGATATTTGATCAATTCTGTCTTTATTAACTGATTATGTCGTGGAAACGAACTAATAGGAATGTAAGGTGCGATGTAAATTCAACGATATAAACTATCAAGTGTCCCCGCTCTTGTCAAACCGATTAATCCCAGTCGTAGTGCCATTTGTTGCCATTTTGATTATAATCCCTGTTTTTCAATAATATTAAAGCTTTCGTTTTTATTCTCATAATTCAAAACAATTGCATTTGTTGCAAAATTGATAAATTATAATGGGAACTTGGAATTTGTGCAATACAGAACTGTAGACGACATGCATATTTTTTCAAAATTTTACGATTTTATCAATTGTTCATTCATATGTTTTACTAACAATTGGTCATTAACTCTTCAACATCACAGTTTCCGTTATTTAAGTATTACCAAAAATATATTCTCTGTTTCATTCCTTTTAATTCGAACATTGCGGTTCGATTCACAAATAACTATATATCTTGGAGTAATTGATTACAAATAGCTGCATACTGCATTATAATGATACATTACTAATTTTCAGTCAAATATTAGAGTGACCTATTACTTCTATTTTGCATAATGATAAACGTTTTGTTTACTAAGCTTTAAACTCACATGTAAGTGTGATTTTGATTTGTAAAGATTATGTACTTTATCTTCTTATAAATTGTCTTTTTTGTTTTAATTGATGATCCTATTGGCCATTTTACATGGTAAGCATTGTGCAATTATTTCGTTGATTACTACTTTGTAATGTTAATAAACCACATTGAATTAAATTGAATTGAGTCGAGTTGAATAAAGCAGATAATAAAGAGAAAGAGATAGATTGCGTCTTAAATGTTAAAAAGTTTTTTCTTCATTGATACGTTTACAACAACAAAATAGTGCATGTAAATATAGTCATACCAAGAATGTTTAATAAGATCCTATTCGTAAGTACATATATACAAAATCTGTGAACATTTGTTGGTCATATATATTTGATGTTGGTGTTGCCATTGTAGTAGGAGTGAATTATGCAGTAAAAACAAATTCTTCATTGCATTTCATGTTTCTTCATCTTAAACTTAGTATATTTCATGCACATCAACATAGCAGGGAAAAGGTGACAAAAACGTGTAAAAGGAAGAGTAATAGAGGATATTATTAAATTCAATAGATATAACATGGATAACATGATGAGGTAATGTGTAATGATCGAAAAGATGAAGGAAGAAATAGTAACCAGAATCAAGAGTGCAAGAATAACAGGACAGATATTGAATGAAAAAATGGTCTAAATAACGAATGCAAAGATAAAACAGTTTTGTTTTTCTTGTTCATGTTGAACGTTGTTTTACTCAGGTGGGGATTACATCGAACGCTTCTTTTGGCAAATTCCATTTCCAAGTGCAAATCCACAAGATTGTATTGAACTGTCATATCAGGATGGATCATTTTCATGGAGTCCAAGATCAAACCAAACAGGCAATGGATTGCTCTGTCAGTATGGTAAGTGGGTCTATTAATATGATCACTACTATTACTCCTACTACTACTACTAGTACTATTAAATACTACTATCACTACTACTTTCGGATTCCCGTCCATTTTAACACTTCTTTTTCACTCACTTTCATAAATGTGCACTTCAATTTGGTCCTGAGAATCTGGAAACGTGCAATTTTCAAAGATGATTTAATCATTTAGTATGGGCAATGGCTGGGCAATGGTCAATCAATGTCAACAAGTCTATTCGAATTCGTCTCACCTGACGGTCCGCTGCAGAATTCCCCGAAACAACTGTTTATGCTTCGTTTATGGTAACAAAAATGTTAGAAAAATAGCCAAAAACTATTATTTGGTAAATTATGTTACGACCTTAGATTATTATCAGGGTCCCTGCCTGGAATCTCGACGACCGACCGAAGAAGTTACAAGGCTACACAGTGTCTCATAGTGTCTTTAGGTACCATGCTTAGTTGTGCAATAAAACCAAGTTTCCAGCGCAGTCTAGTGCACTGTCAAAGACACCGAAGCGCTTGAAGTCACTCATCCCGAGGCAATAAGACAAAAACCTATACCGCATCTTAAAACGCATTACATGAATATAAATGATCGCAAAGAATCTTGAAAATTAGTTCAAAGGCAATTCCAGTATCGAAATTATAGATTAACGAGTGCTACGAGTCAGCGAGTGCAGGTCTACGTTTTTGGACGCTATCAGGAAATCGTGAAAATACCTGGATTTTACCCTATTTATCATCTTATTCTCATTCGTGTAACCTCTTATGATGTCCTTTTAACTTTAATAGTCAACCAGAAGCGATTTGGAGACCTTTTCCCTCGTGCAATGTGTGTTTTTTATCATCTCAACTTTGGCGTTTCCATTTCACCATTCGCAATGCAGGGTCCCACCAAGTGAGTTTTACGTCTGTTTTCACCTTTTGAATCTACACTGAACCTGTACTTGCGTTTTGTACGTTACGGACTGCGGTTGGCATCCATTGTTATAGGTAGAACCCATCCTTTTCTTCTCTACTGGAGCGGTCAACTAGCTCTATACAAGTTTCTGTGTGCAACTATTTCCCCTTAAGTGAATAGCACATTCATGTCACCTGACAGTTTAGTATCTACTATCTCTTGATCTACTTCGAATGTTTCTGTACACCGGCCATGGCCATGGCAACCAAACGCGTCAGTACCCCCATGTCAACACGGGGGATGGAAAAGTCTACAGCCTCTATGGTATCTGCAGTAATCAAGGACATCTTGACTGATCCGAGATTTGAATCTGTTGTTTCTGTTCATATTGATAAACGCCTCCTAGAAATTAAGGAGGAACTCGAAACACACAAGGCACGCATTCTGGATCTGGAGTATACATCTACATTGAAGAGTACTGAAATCAAAACTCTTCAGTCACAACTGCAAGTTCGGGGAAACACCATCAACACTTTGTCACATCGGCTTGATAGCCTGGAACAATATTCGAGAAGAAACTCCCTTCGTTTCTTTGGCATAAAGGAGTCGCAAGGAGAAAACACGGATGACGTCATCATCAAATTGTCCTCAGAGATTCTCAAGGTTGACCTCACCAAGGATGACCTTGACCGTACCCATCGTGTTGGGCCTTCCAGGGCACCTGTTAGAAAGGATGATAAGCCACGCGCAATCATCGTAAAGTTCTCTTCATATAGAAAGAGACGTGAAATTATCGCCGATCGTCGTAAGTTCGCAGGAAAACGCAATACTTCTCAATCAGGCTCGTCTAGATGAGAAGGTGAAGTCAGCGTGGTCAATTGATGTAAGAATTTTTGCAATTTCAAAACAGTCTGACAGTGTGAAGAAACTAATAACATGCAAGAGGGACATTGATAATCTCTGATTATCTTGTTAATGTACATGCAGTCTAGTAGACTTCTGGTTGCCATATTATTGCTTGTTTTTTCCCCTTCCTTTTTATAGGTTATGAACATTTCCCCATTTGCAGGGGTATTTTTCATTTTTATCAT
>BEXV01005170.1:0-12645 GCA_003118195.1 Hemicentrotus pulcherrimus | reverse complement strand
AGAGAGAGAGAGAGAGAGAGATGGAGAGAGAAAAGAGGGGGGGGGGGGAGTTCGAGAGGGAGGGTGAAGGACAGACAGACAGACAGACAGACAAATGGGGATGGGGAGAGAGAAGTTAAACTTTAAGGGATGGCAATGAGGATTTGAAGGGAACATAATTACATGAACAATGTTTCTTGTCACAAACATTTGTATGTTGCACAACGTCAAACGTCAAACGTAGTATAATTGTACATACATTATGTACATGTATATGATGTAAAAGCAGCATTTTCACTTTGCAAATTGAATACATGGGTCCATGCGGTGGTTTGTCAGTACAGTGTATGCGTATTGCGTTTTTTCTTTTCTTTTTGTTTTTCTCTATTTTCTTTAACTATAATTTACATGTATGTTCTCACACTCCACAACACCATTTATTAACATGTGTATACGGTTTGTGATTGTGTTTCTATCATATTATGCACCCCTTCTTGCAGAAGCTCTGTGTAATCTACCGGTACAACATTCTGTCAACTGTTAAGTACTATAGAAACATGAACTAGATTTATGCCCATGTAACGTAATGAAGCCATGTAAAGGAGCATTGGATAAAATTACATGCCATTTTAAGGACTTGAAAAATTATATTCCCAAATTAGCTGAAACTGGACAATTTTACCATCCTCATTATTATAATGCAATCAAACCGCAGCATGGTGAATAAGGGATTCATTCGCTTTTCACTGGATTTGCTGGTATTGTAAAACTTTGTTTTGTCTCCCCCTGTCTACAAAGACACTTTTGTTTTCCAATAAATGTTTTGTATCCCACTTTACACTGGCATTAAAAGGAATATATGCTATGAACCACCTGTCTGTATAGACCACTTTTTTTAAAACTGTTTTTTTAGGGTCCATCTTACATGTATTTAGGGTGGAACGTATTACATTATGTTTAACTTCCTGACACATTCTCCAATGACATTGCACTGTGGTCATTTCCCCACAACAATAGGATCCCTAGCCTCAACCCTAGTCTCGACACTATACCTAACCCCCAAGCTAACCCTAAACCTAACTCTGAAAACCCTATACCTCGCCTAAAACCCTAAACGTCACCTAAAACCCAATAGCAGCTTTAATTCTAACTTTCTATCTTTCATAAAATAAAGCCTGGAGCAAATCTTGTTGGAGCAAATGTCAGATCACAGACTGCATTGATCTAACATTTTCTCCATGGACAAACTCCAGTAATCATTCATACTAAATTATTCTTCTACTTCTCCCCTCTTCGACTTGCAGGATCCAATTTGACCTACACGGCTCTCATGAACGCTGTGCAAGCATTGCCAGTCTCCAGCAACGAAAAACAGTGCGGTGGGGTACCTGAAGTTCAGCTACCTTGCTCTTGCCAACTAGAGGTCTGTATCGGTTGGTACCCGTGCGGCCTCAATTACTGTCGCGGGAGAGACTCAGCGGGTAACGTCGTCAGCTACCGGTGTGGCATAAAGACTTGTAAGCGCTGTCACTCGTTTAATTATCACGTGGACCAAAAGCTGCATTGTCTGTGGGATGATGCGTGGAAGAGCTCGTTACCAGGAGCGGACGTAGACTAAAATTAATTGGAATCGTCCACATGAACTGAAATGGACTAAACTAATTGGCCCCATTGTACTAGAGCAGATGCAGGACTAACATTGATTGGAACCTTCTACTGGGCCTGATTGTAGACTAAACTGAATTGGACCAGTCCTGCTGGGGCTTGTGTGGACTCAAGTTTACTGGGACCCTTTCTACTTGAAACTTATGCGGACTAAAATTAATTTGACCGTTCAATTTGGGCCGATTTGGACGAAACTTAATCGGACCATTTCCACTTGAGGTGATTCACCACACTCTTAATAGGTTTTATATTACTTGAACTGATGTAAACTACATTGTATAACTTGTAATTGATTAGGACCAAACCCTCCATGTCAATCCTTCCCTAAGTACTGAAGCCTCAAGTTTAGTATCATAGGTCAGATAATCTGTTAAGAGCCAGAAGGGCATTAACGCCAAAGTAAAAGTATATGAGCTAACAGCCTTCTGACTCCAAGCAGACAGACAGAATGGTACTAGCCTACTGCAGTAGTACTTGGTGGACATCACTGCCATAGTGTCTAAATGCACCTAGGAAATTTGAAAGAGATGGGAAAGACAGAGGGCAACTGGCCCACTGCACTACTTGTAGCTACATGCGCCCTCTCTATATTAAACAATGCCTAATCAGTGACCATTAGTCCCCCATGATCCTCTTTTTCTTATGTTAACTGAGAGCTGAGTTGATGAGATAACCACCTGTCTAGTGACTTTTCAGGGCATTCTAATCCCTCCTGTAAACTTGTACTGATAAGCTTTAAAGGGATCCGGTAACTTTGTCTCAGATTCTGAAACAAAATCCTGGATTTAGCTCAAGCTGCAATGATAATTAGAAACTTTAAGGTCAGTCAGGCACCCCATGACTTTTACAAGCCGATGGCCTGTCCGATTATCAAGATATTTATGATTGGAAAACAATTTTTTTTTTGCATTTTCCTAACGGTTTTCATAATGCTACAGTCAGAGTCTATTGGGGAAAACGAGTGTGGTTAAACTGGTGACTCAAAGATTGTTACTTTTTTGAGGCACTTCTTGATCATTTTGAAGCGCTGTTTTTTAGAGCTTCAATCACAGACACATATAAGGAATAGGGCCATGCATGATCCCAGATTTAACATTGTTAAACGATACCTTTAAGCTACTCCTTGTTCAATCAAAGCTTGTAGTAGGTTGAAGCTGGAAATATATGTATATATGTTTATGAAAAGCAGTCCGGTTTTGGACATACATGTACAACTCATATTCCAGCCTGTGACAAGCGATACATGTAAAGATCAAGAGTTGTAATTCTTGTGCACCAATTTAGGCCGAGAGAGAAAACCCTTGTTGCATGTGTTTGTTTTTCATAAAATTTGGATTATAGGATTGTCTTATACAGTAGGTCTTATCAGCTTTAATTATCAGCTTTAAATTATTTTCCCCACTGACATACATTGTAGTGAAGCTCCTAAATGAGATTCTAATAATAACAAGATGGAATATTGAATAATGTTGCACTGTTAACATCATTTATTTGTGGTTACTAACAAAGCTATGTACAGTTGTATACATGTATTTACAATCCATGCGGTAAAGAAGAAAACTTGTGGCATAGTAGAGTAGGGCTCGCTTGCATGTTATTCAAAATACAGCTAACCTTTGTTATACAGTACATTATCATATTGCATGTGAATGCTGTATTACCATGATTTTACCAAGTACATTGACTGGAGTGCATATACATGTATTAACATACATGTACACTGAATCATAGGACAACTACACATGAAGTAATATGATCCTATTGAAATGCCTTTTTCATTCAAGACTTTGAATAAATTACAATATTTTACATCCAGACTTATTAGTAAAATAGGCAAGAGACTACTGCCATATATTCATTACTGAGGGCAGAACTTACTAATAACTTCCAATATAGTTATTTATGAAGGCATTGATCAAATTTAACCTGAGGGACCAAAATAGGTACTTTATAAATGAGTGACCAATACTAAGTTGCAGCATGTGTTACCAAGTACATGTACTTTACACGTGGTTCTGCAAATTGATGTCTATTCATCGACAGGTTTGTGGTTTTATTTTAAAACTTTGCATATCAATTGACTTGTATCTGCACTTTCTATTCATATTTCACAATGACTTTGATTCCGCTCTGCTATTATTGAAGGGATATATTTTCTAGTCAAGATCATGAAACAATGCTAAAATACATCAAGAATTAATGTTGTGATATGTAGCCTACTTAACTATGTATCGTTGCTTGGCATAAGAGAGCCCATGAACAATGTGAAATATATATCGAGGGGTCAGTGACACACAGACGTAACTGCATTTTGAGAAAAAGTGGTTTATGTGTCACTAGCCATCGACTTCAATGGGGTGTTGGGTGGAGTTAAGTCTGTGTTTCCTGGGAAGCCCACATTTTTCTGAACATTTTGATATCAAATATGGAGTTACGTCTATGTGTCACTGACCCCTCAATATCTTTTACAGGTACTTATTATTTTTGAGCTACAAAACACAGACTATTCTCAATTCTAATGCATTAGGAAAAGAGTTCATGCATTAAACAAAACTGGATTTTATGTCAACCATTATTTATACAACGTGCTACTTTTTTAAATAAACAAACTAAACAATTGAATTATGTTTGTGTCATCATTTCCCCTGGTTTATAGTCTTTGTATTCCTGAGGAAAAAATATAACATTGTCAAACAATGTTTGCACCTTTTGAATGTTGTACTAAACTAAAAGTCATTGTTCACCAAGGCAGCGTCTCACAAAACTGTCATACCTAAGTACAAGTTCACCAACATCCCATTGAAACGTGTGTTAAACTTAATACACGCATATCAATGGGATGTCGTTGGACTTGTACTTATGATGGTTTCATGAAACGCTACCCAGAAGGCCTACAGTTTCAAGACGCTGTTGAGGCTGTTAAAAGTGAAGTCATGAGTATTATGGCACACATTATTCACGATTGGTTCATTTATAGCTGCCCTCTTCATACATCTACATCATATAGGGCAAATATACTGCATGTATTTGAGAAGATGTGTGATAATTTGAAAGAAAAAAATGTATAACTTCCACTTCCCATTTTCAATAGAATTTGTATATACAATGATTGAAATTTTCCTGACTTGAAATGGAAAAAGAACAATCTGCAATAGTTTTACAACAAATGTAGTATGCAATCCGCTAAATCCTTTTCAAATCATAGAAACAATCTTCTGAGTGCACTTAAATTTGTTCCCTCTCATAATGGCATATGGATTGTCAATCCACAAATTTTGATTTTGCTGCAAGAAATATCTACTTTGACTTTCTCCTTATCAACCATTTGCAAAGTGCCAGAACATGTTAGAACAAAGATACAGAAGCAAATTTAAAGGGGGTGGGGGCACAACTTCCCACGCCCCCATTTAAACTCAATCTGACATTCCTTTAGTATTTTAAAAGGAAGTTTGTCAAATATTTTGTATTTGCACCCCCCCTCCCCAACCTCTTCACAATCCTGGAGCCGCCCTTACAATCGTGTACCACTACATGGCCATACAACTTGCTCATTATTCCACATCAATGGATACAAAACGATACTTTACAAGCATATCTACATATTTTACACATATCATACAAGGAGTTGAATATCTTTCTACACACTGCTCTAATCCGAATCATCCCTGTGTCTTGATCTCCTGTGCTTGGTGCTACGGCCTTCTTTCGTTGACTTGCCCGGACCTACGGCCTTCTTGCGTGTCTTGCCTTCGCTCTTGTTTCCTCCTAGTAGCGGATGGATATCTGTAATATAAACAAGGGAAATCTGCTGTTTTAACTAATTCAGGGCTTCAGAAATAAGTAATTCCTTTGCTGCTCATTGACAAATGCACTTATCTCTCAAGGAAACAATAGACTTCTTTTTAAAACGTTTTTATAAGTAATAGTCTTTTGGGGTAATACTACAGACCTACTATTTCATTGCAAAAGCCCTAATGACTAACTAAAATAGTACAAAAAGTAAACGATTCTAGAAATTATGCTCAATTGAATACATGCTCATACATTCCTGGTTTGCAACCACATGTCTTTGCGATAGAGGGCGTTGTCAGGAATTTCAAGAATTGATTTTAATTGGAGACATTTTGAGAAAAAAAGTTGATAATGAGAAAATGTAAAATAAATAGAGATGGAGGAAGTGGAGGAGAAAAAGAGAGACACACACAAAAAAAATTGTCCTCCAAATTGGCAACAATACTATTACTATTTCTTTTATTGCTACATTGTTAAAATAGAATGCAATGTCCTTGAATACAATACACATTGGAGCGCATGATGTTGAAAAGTTGAACAATTGCCATCAATTTGAATTTCTCAGTGTGTAGCCATTGTAATGTTTTAAAACTTTTGTTGTTGAAATTTCGTGACATCAAAGGCAAGATTCTGAAACAAAAATCCAGGATTTAGCTCATGCTGCAATCATGATTATAAACTTTTATAGCTAAGTCAGGAATCCCATGACTTTTACAAGCCGATCGCCTGTCTGATTATCAAAATATTTATGATTGGAAATCAAAATTTTATTTTTCGTTTTCCGAACAGTTTTCATAAGACCACTGTTTATTCCGGAAACAATTATGGTAAAGCCAGTCACTCAAAGATTTTAACTTTTTTGAGACACTTCTATATCATTTTGAAGCGCAATTTTGTTAGGGCTTCAATATTACACCATATCACACACTGATAACACGAAGGGCCATGCATCTCTGATTTAACATTGTTAAACGATGCCTTAAGGGCTCTGTATCAAAGTCTTGGGGCAAAAACCACAAAATGTGGAATGATTATCACGAAAGGGTTAAGCCTGGGGGTGTTTCACAAAGATCCTTAGTTGAACTTATCTCTAAGTCGGACTTAACAATTATGAAAAGCCGTTAGCATCATTGAAAATATTTTGTAAAAGTCATTTTATAAGGCATAAAATGTTGATTCAAATCATTCATATTTTCTATCATCTTCGGAGATATCATGTTCTGATGTGGAATTTATGAAAAGTCTAAAATACTCAAATTTTCGCTTTTGAATAAATTCTATTTTAAGGCTACAAATGGCTCTCCATAATATTTAAGTCCCACTTAGAGTTAAATTCGACTTCACATCTTTGTGGAACACCCCCAGAATTTTTGATTCCTTACCATCTGCTGGCGCTCCCTTGAGGTTAATATCATGCGTCTTGACTTTCCTCTTCTTGGGTGAGACCATGGGAGGTTCCTGGGCGATCGGTCGCTTAGGAGCTTCAGTTGGGGGCGGCTCATCCGTCTGGATAATGATAATAACATAAACAGGACAATTAAAATGTCAGATTGTTAACTTGTCTAGCTGTTTCTATTTTACAGTTATGTGTAGGAAGTTGTATGGAAGGCGAGCCTGGTCAGTGACATAAGATACTATTTGGGGAGTTGTGAAGCATGGCTTCTGAGAAGACTATTCCAAGGTTAATACCATTGGAAGCCCTTGGGATTTTGGCATTTTAGGAGCTTTAGTTGGGGTCGGCTCATTTGTCTGGTTAAGAAGAAAAAAAATAGTCCAGAAATATTTTCATCTTCTATACTGGCATTCTTCTCTAGAAGCCTTAGCACAGAACTCTGCAACTACCCCCCTTAGTGCCCTTTAGTAAGGCATTAATCCTCAATTGCAAATCCCTTGGAGATGACTTAAAGCTGTCAGTCCTCTTGTTGCTGGTCTACACAGTACATACATGATTTCTTAGCAGTCAAATAAAACAAACCAGCTAGCCACTAATTAATTGGTTCTCCAGCCTTTATGCTAATGAGACATTCTCTGGGACTTTTTACATTTTCATGACCCTGTGACCTCTGACACCTGAAATCTAATCAGTTCATAACCTCAAGATGGGGATTTGCTTACCGGGTCAGCATTGGGAGCCCATGATTGGTCCTCTGTATCCTCTACATCAGGAGCCGTAGGGAGGTAGAGAAGGACATTCTTAGGCTCCTCCTCCTCATCACTGTAAGAAAGAAATAATTAAATAAAAAGAAGACAAGTTAATCAATCCACCATTTTCGAAATTTAATCAAATTTAATGCATAAATCTTTGTGCCTCCTATCTAACTGTTTTATTTACCTGTTACAAATAAAGTCAGAATACGAATTGCATATACCTAGATATAGCTAGTTAGGACAAACATTATGGCTCATGTCGTCACTGTAAATGCTGCAAATTTGACCCCTGGTGACCCATAATTTAGAGGGGTGCAGAAAATGAGGTTTTCATTTGCTTTTGGGTAATAATGAGAGGTAAGGTATGTTCACATTTTCTTAAAATTTGCTGTGTACAGTTTTACTAAGTCTCACCTGCTGATGAATGCTGAGATAGGTTCCACTGTTAAGACATCTACCTCCACATCCTCTACATTGTTAGTTTCTGTAGGGGGAAAATAAATCACATTATTAACAATGATAATAATATATTTATAGAGCGCAGAAACTATCCAACATTAAGCATATAATCTACTGCGCTACAAGAGCTCCTGATATGCTTAGATTTACACTTAATTGAAAAGATGTGCTTTCAGTTTCGATTTAAAGATAAACACAGATGGTGATTTCCTGACTTCAAATGGTAAGTTATTCCAGAGTTTTGGGGCTATTACAAAGCAGTCATCACGTCTTCAGTGCTTGTCCTATCTACACATCCCCTCACTGTGCTTCTGGACTTCGCAAGCTCGATGATGAGACAATCAGTTGGCTAAGTAAGGATCTTCCTATTAAGATGAGGTACACCTTGATATTCTTTGTAAAAACGATTGAACTAACGACAAAGCAGTCTTCAGTAAAATCTTGGAATTCAGCAAAATTACTTTTTATGACGAGTTTCCTTAAACAATGTCCAAGATAAATAACGTCCGTTGTGAGTTTATTTTAGTACTTTCCAAGATGCAAAGAGATATTGTTTCAAATCATCCTCAGTCAATGGTTTGAAGTCCAAACTCAATGACAACTGGTAGCAGACATGTGATCAGTTTAAACGTAAGTTGTTTAAACTAAATTTTGACCCTGTGTGATAATTGATATGATGAGCTTTATCTGATCAGGGAAAGACCTGTTGAATGCCCCCTTCAAGTCTTTAGATTTACTGGTCTTCGTCATAGGTAATGTAGGGATGCAATTTACAAGATTTTTAATCTTTCATTGTCCCAACTCATTCTAAAACCAAGCTTTACTTGTATTTATCGTCGTGATGTTTGTAATTTTATATTTTTGTAGTTTTACTTGTATTTCTATTTTATGTGGTTTTAATGAGTGAATATATTGAATTGAATTGAATTGAGCCTTTAGGCCAGAAGGGTTTAAATTCAAATTATCTTACAGAGTTAATGACCTCCTGGCTCACGTTAGATGATATATAATATACATCGCACAAGAACAGACTATCATATGAACAATATCCAAGACTTCTTACCTGTAGGGTCTTCTACCGACTTGTCTTCATCTTCTATATCAAACTCACTCTCCCTCTCTTCATACTCCACATTCTCATCTAACTCCTTGAAGTCTGGTGCATAAGCACTCCAGTTTTCCTATATAGGGGAGACCAAAAAAAAATTTAAAAAATTAAATATATATACAGTCAAACCTACTTTAGTGACAAACTGTCTACAAAGACCACCTGTTTACAACAAGCACATTTTTTGTTTCCTTTGGGCGGTCGCTGTAGACAGGTTTGACTGTATAACATCTTCCAATATAAAAATAAACAACCTAACATCTCTCACAGACAACTTGCAAATGGGGCATAATGTTATATATCTTTCCTTCCGTGTTCACTTGCAAGGTTGCAACCATATAGCAGCATACATTTTATTTGTTCAAACTCAGCTCTCAACATGTTACCTGCAATTTAATGTAGTGACGGTTCTTCTGTTATCAATGGATATACTCTACATGTATCATTTATATAACATATCGTTCTGACTTCTGAGTGTATTATAAAACATTATTAAGTAGACGTTGTTGAAAAGAGAGCTTTGTAACTCTTTTAACAAATCTAATGTTTCTACCAAAGCACATTTCTTTGTATCCAAATTTTGTGGGTGCAAGCTAGAGGCAGAATAGGTACATGCGCACCATTACTTTGCAAAGCAGACTTTTCATAATGATAATAACAATTTATAGTTACATTCATTTTGTGCACATATCCATCCCCAGGCTCCTATAACATAGTTTTATTATCCTGGCTTTGGCCCTACTGCCCTAAGGCACTGAAAGTATTCAAGAGAAATACATTCCTACCAGGTACTCATTCACTTCACCTGGGTGGAAAGTGGTAAATATTGATTAAAGATAAACTCCAGTTCTGGTAAAAAAAAGAAAATTAATTCTCACAGAATCAAACAAAACTTACACTGAATGTTCAAGATTACAAATAAATGACAAGTGCCAAATAATTTTAGAAGAAAATGTTTACTGGCTGAGTAATGAGCATAGAAAGACAAGGAAATCAAAGTTGTACTAGCCTCGACACCATGTGTGTTGTCCCATATATAGCTTTCTGCGTACAGTGCTTGTTACTTTACCAAGACTCGGTTAAATTTATTATGATTTTTATGACTCCAGAATCTTGCAGTGCACACCAATACTTACATGCTACATGATCAACTGTTTCTGATCCTTTCCACACCTTTTCTTTGACAATGCAATTGCATTCTTTAATGTCTTGCAAAAAGACATTTAGTAACAAAACGCATGGTAAATTTGATAGTAAATATAAGTATGACACCTGACCGGCTCTTAGCCAATCAGGTGACTAGGATTCACATGAACATATCGTAATTCATAACGGAACTTACCACTTGGTTCTGGGCCCACACCGACACTACACCACTTGATACGGAGGCTATGATTGGTCGAACAGGATGCCAAACGACGTCCAATAGCAACTCTCCTCTTGTACCGTGGAGGATTTTGACGAGGGAACCAAATTTCTTCTCCCAAAGGTAGAGAGCGTGCTGCCTAGCAGAACCTGAAGAGATAATCATAATGATGATAATAGTGGGTTCTTGTATATAGAGATCGTGTCCGTCAAACTTGACACTCCTGGCTCTCTACAATTATTACCAGACTTTAGCATGGCTGCCATTACGACGCTCTTATTGCGGTGGTGGTTATTTTACCCGACTGCAAAAAAGCATAAATGCTTGTTAGTAGGCAACCAGACGGCCGACAGCTTTAGGTTCTCCTCGAGGGACCTAGTAATAAGGATTAATCCTTACCAAAGGGTACTAGCGCATTGACTTGGTTTCGAGCCCGGGTCACCGGATTACGAGACCACTGCTCTAACGACTGAGCTATCGTGCCTAATATTTTACGATAGATAGAGAGTTAGAGTGGAGAGAGAAATACATATATATTTATAGAAGTGAGGCAGAGGTTAAATCTGCAATCTGATTCTAACATGTTTATCAAAAAATTAAAGGCAAAATGGTTACGGATAAATAATTAAAACATTCTCCATCAAGGGAAACCATAGACAAACACGGACTTTGTGAATCCGCACTGATCCCTTAATACACATGTTACAAACTTGCTTGACCCACTTGTCCAATCTGATATCAAGAAAGATGGGACAGGTGAATTTGGAACTTAGGCAAGCAAATCTAAGAGTGACTTGCCCAGATGTTAAGTAGGAAAAAATATTTGGGAACATCCTTGCTCCCATTTTACAAAACTTGTCATCAGTGACAAATATCAGTTTTTGTTTTAAGCTAGTGAATTCCTTGCTTCTGATTGGTTATTAGCAGATTTGTCACTGACTTTGGTCATTTGTCATTGAAAAAACGCTTTGTGAAACAGGTCCCCGCCACCTCATATTGCTTGTTTACCTCCAACTATGTATTCCCCATCTCCCGAGAAGCAGCATTTCTTCCACGGTGTCCTGTTGACCAGATCCTGGAGTTTCTGGATGGGTTCAGGCTCCCCGTTCTTCCCGCAGGCGAGTACTTCACCACTCTCATACACACGAATGATTCTGTCTGCCGAATTCACCAAGAAACAACTGGGAATGAAAATGAATATAAAGATTATATGGTTTTGGGTTAACATGTCACACTGAATATCTTAAATCACATTAAATACTTTAAACGTTCTTCCATTAAGCTAGTATGCTATTGCTCTCATACACACGGATGATTCTGTCTGCCGAATTCACTAAGAAACAACTGGAAATGAAAGAATACATGGTTTTAACATGTTTCATTGGAGATAATATCTTAAATTGCAAAAAATACTCTAACATTCTTCCATTAAAGCTAGTTTGTTATTGCTTTCTTACACCAGGATGATTCTGTCAGCCGAATTCACTAAGAAACAACTGGCAGTGAAAGAATACATGGTTTGGGGTCAACATACCGGTATTTCATTAAAAATAATATCTTAAATCACATGAAAAAAACATTCTTCTATATACCTAGTATACACTGATGATTCTGTCAGCTGAATTCACTAAGAAACAACTGGAAATGAAAATTGAACAAATACTTTAAATTTACCAAAATAAAAGTGTCATACTAGACAAATAAAATATACTAACATTCTTTGAATAGGTAGTACAGTCGAACCTGCTTTAGTGACCACCTGTATAGAAAGACCACATTTCTGTTTCCCTTGAAAATGGTTTCTCATTGAATCATGTACTAAAGAAACATGTACATAAGGCAAACAGTGGCATGAATAGCCTGCCATAGTGAAGTCCAACTTAAAATCGATCTTAGTCTTTGTGAAACACTCCTCTGATCTTTAGGGAGAGAGAAACATGAATAATAACCAGTCAACAATAAATTAAAACTTATCTCACTGTGCTAGAATTCAACAAGATTTTGAAAATTCGTACTAGCTTGAGGTACAACTTAAAACTTACTTTCCCCTTCTTGCAAATTCAATAGACTTGATAGCTGTGGTATTACTTGTTCCAGTGGTGACTTTGAATGAGGCTACTAGCTTACG
>BEXV01005164.1:3429-15857 GCA_003118195.1 Hemicentrotus pulcherrimus | reverse complement strand
CGGCGGATTTAGGTCAATTACATTTATTTTACATTGTCAACAGAAGATATTGAATTGTATAGATTCGCTAGAGGAGTATATTTAAATGATTAAATTGTGGGAAAAGTACTCAGATGCAATGGCAGTTGATATACATTGAAGTCTCCTCTCCCCTCCCCCTCCCCCATCATCATTTAAAGTGCTTTATTTTCTGTCAAGGAACAGACTAAGGTTTCCACTCGTTGAGTGGACCTCCCAGGCTACTTTATCACATGATATATTTTGCATCACAATGCCCTTCAGAACTGACTCACTGAGTGAGAGATAATTTATGTATTCTCTCGTTTGATTGGTTAGCTGTACTTATATGTTTTTTCCTCCGGTCTCTTGTTTTTTACCACATGATCCAACTGACTTGCATCAGGTACCTGCTCAATGCATGTCACCAGACGATGAAACACAAAATCACCCAGCCTACATGTATTTCTTTCAATTCATACGGGTTATCCGTCACTTCTACATACAAAATCTGATGGAACGAAGTACATTTGTGCAAAGGAAATCTGCATTATATTGATTTCTAGATCATTTTCTTCGACACACTGCATGTTTTGGCATCTGTCAAACCGGATTCATGAGCCAGAGACAAACTCTCCACTTATCTTGCGAAATAGACATTTTAAACGCCTTTATAAGATGTACTAGAAGAGACCTCTCATGTCACTTGATGCCAGTTGCTTTTATTTGAATTAAGATAATGTGTGAATTATTTTAGCTGGGCTATCATTGGATAAACATTTCTGAGGAGAGGACTCGACTCGACTTCCACGATTCATTTCGCATTTAGCAGGATCTAGGCAAACAGTGAGTATGATATGCCATTTTTTACTCGTTACGTCTACATTTTGTTGATCCAAGCAAAACTAATCTTAAGAAATATAATGATTAATTTAGCCTATAATTGTATTGATTACCATTAACTTTCATGTCCATACCTTTCCTATAGCACTTGTGTCTATTCATCATGTATTTCATCGTTGGCGAAAGCTGTGCAAATCGTAAATATGTACATGTATCATTATTATTAAAAAATTATAGCTGTCACATAGAGTCACATACAATCCATGCATATTGTGCAGTAACCCTATCCTTAGTAAATATCATAAACAAATTTACTTAATGTTATTATTATTATGAGAATGATTGGAAGATGGACCATACCCACATTAGCATGTCTTATAAATTCTTAAGTCTATGCCTCGGCAAGGATAAGGCATTTTGGCCTGTTAACTTATGGAACATCATCTTGTTCGAAGTGGTTCCCCCCCAAAAAACGAAAAACAAAAAATAAAAAACACACACAAAAAAAATCCCCGGTAGGATAGTGGACTTGCATTTAATACACCCAATATAAGTCTTTCCGATGAAGACTGTTTGTTGTTGTTGTTGATGATCAGGCTTATTATTCGTGATTTCATGTCGTTAGAGAACAATTTCAACATTCGGGCAATGTTGGGCAATTTGCATAATTTGCATAAACTTGTGAGCCCAATGTTCCTTTAATATGCATGATGGTTCTATTCCCAGCTTCTAAATGGAGTTTAATTCTCTTCTGATGTTTATTTTGTAATGTAATGTCATTCATAGGTGCCAAAGGTCAAGTTAAAATCAGAATAGTTATCATGGAATATTGAATCAATTTTAATTGCCTTCAATTATAATTTCACATTACGCGATTATTGCATGAGAATCTCAGGTTAGTCACATGCAAAGTATCATGATATAAATGATATATCAAGCATCTATTTTGTGTGTCGCTTTTCCTCTGCTCGACCTCTTTACATTGATTTTTAGTTTGAACAGTATCTTCAGCTGAAATTTCTATTCTACTGCAACAAAATTACCATTTAAATGATTAATAATCTCTTTCGTCTTTTATTATTTTATAGTTATAATCGATACTGGGCCTTATTATACAGCATGGAAAAGGGGACAATAGTCCGTAAATTATGTGACAAGAACAAAACATTTTTTTTTTGGGGGGGGGGCGTGCCCTCAGGGGTGTCTCCAAAGGGGGGGGGGTGTGGGGTGCGACACCCCCACCTGTCAGGATATTGTCGGTAAAGTTGCGCTGCCGTCGGGAAAAAAAAAGAAAAGGGGAGGGGGAAAAAGAGAGGGAAAGGGAAAGAAAAGAAAAGGAAAAAAAAGGATAGAAAGGAAAAGAAAGGAAAGAAAGGAAAGAGAAGAGAAAAAAGAAAAAGACAGATGAGAGGAAGGAAAGGAAAAGAGAGAAAAGAAAGAAAAGGAGAAAAGGAAGAGAGAAAAAAAAGAGAAAAACAAAACAAGGGGAGGTAAGAGCCTGAAAGAGGATGGGTGGGAGTAAAAGAGAGAGGGGGCATAAATATATTGCTGTGTCGGGTCAGCTGTGTCGGTATTCTTGCTCGATCCTCGGGTACTATATAAATGCAGGAGTTTGTAGTCGGTGATATGTATAATGTCGGTTGGCCGACAAGTTTTTTCCCCCTACTAACAGTGACTTTTATCCGCTGTGACGACATCGAGAGAGACTACAACTATAATACTTATTCAGACAAGGATTAAGAGTCGCGAACAGTACGACGAATCGTCTCCTTTCTCTAATAATTTAATAAAACGTCTAAGCTTTAGAGCGTTGCGCGGGAGGGGGAAAACTGAATTCAGACAAGGATTAAGAGTCGCGAACGGTACGACGAATCGTCTGCTTTCTCTCATTATTTAATGAAACGTCAAAGCTTCCGCCCTTCGCGCGGGAGGGGGAAACTGATCGCAGAAATTTTGGATAAGAGTCAAGAACGGTACAACGAATCGTCTTCTTCCCCCAATATTTTAATGAAAGGTCTAAGCTTCGCGCGCTCTTTAAATGATGTGCTTCTCACTACCGCCCCCTAAAATAGGATCCAAGCTACGCGTCTGTATTTAAATATTTAAAGCTATGATACTGGCTAAGTTAACGAAATACAGTAGTATAGTATTAATGACTGCTTTGAGAGAAATAGTTGTTTTTATACGCTCTCTGGAAGGTTACAATTGGGCTATTTCCCTCGGCATGCCTCGGGAAAATTATTTTAACCTTCCCTTGAGCGTATAAAAACAACTATTTCTCGAATATTAAAGCAGTCATTAATACTTTTATATGCCGAAAAAAGAGTCAACTTATGACACCATCTTGGCCTTTCTCTAGTGTATCTGCACGGTTGTTTTTTAAGAGTGTATTTGTGAGAGTAGACTAGATCTAGATTCTAGTCTAAGCAAGATATTTTTACAATTTTGGGGGTGGGCCGGCCCTGTGGGGAATATGGAGCAAAAACCTGCGCTTTCATATGACACCTCACTTATTGAGTATCACCTTCAGGATCACGAGCAATATTAGTTTGAATCTCATTTTGATAATTAAAACATCGACCAAATGCATCGACCAGTGGCAGTGCGCAGTGCATAGAAGTACGGTATGTGTGCAATCTCTATGAGAAGGATTCTATTTTTAGCACTTGTCTATAGATCTACTAGGTCTAGGCATAGATCTAGATCTAATCTAGATCTACTAGATCTATTTTGAATATATTATTTATGGACAATTTTACGTACCCTTTTTTGATGTTCTTGCTGTCAGCAAGTCTTGCATCTAAACATCATCAAGAAGTTGAAATCTTGGGAGAGTTTCATCAGCCATTTTTGCCTTATTTGTCGTAACGGTGACCTGTGCTAAAAATACCCACCAATTCTTCGCACACGTATACGGTATCCTCGATCGGTCAAACCATTTTTTAACGTGTCTACCTATGGGTATTTCACCATGGCTGAATATTTTTCCGACAACTGGAGGTTTACCGGGCAATTTTTCAGGAATAGTTAAAGTTTATGACTGCTCTTTCGACCAATCAGATGGCTGGATTCCTTAAGTGAGGTATATAATTATACTTATGTCGAGGAAAATTACCATTTGCGCAAACGCAAGAACTATAGATAGTTCATAGAAAAATAAATTTAGCCTTCGGCCCCGGGTTTATAGGGTTAAATTTGTAGATATTGGGACATTTAATTTTGTAGGTAATTGGTGGCTAGTTTTGTCGGTAATCGGTGGCCTCTACACCCCCACTGAAAAAGGTCTAGCGACACCCTTGTGTGCCCCTGGATACTCCTCCTCCCAACCTGAGTTGCCACTGTTGCATTATGTTTATTTTCGCTATAGGATATGAGTGAAACACATGACTGAAATACAAAAGAAGACTTCAAACGGTATGTTAATTAAAAGCTAGAGCATTATTTTTTCCACAAATTGTAATTTTTCATTATACATTTTCAATAATAACAACACCATGACCTTAAATGGATCAGACTACCTTGCCATCAAACTGGAAGCTCAAATATTTTGATTTTGATGCTTTCCTTTGCCTTTATGTTGTTCAATTACAAATATATGTGGTATTTATAGAGTTCACTGTTTTTTTGATGTGTAATCGATTATTAACCACGGCAATGGCCGTGGTGGTCACATCCACCACCAACTTCATGACAAAACAAACAGATTGTGATCGCTGCAGGTCCTAGAAAACAAATGTATTTCATTTGATATGGCTTATATTCTGCTTGTTTTATATTTTGTCTTGATTATTTACCTTTATTTTTGGATTCACTGAAGTCAACTTCCATAGTATTCAGTTTACATGGCAACGGCCATATTTTTTAAAGGACCGTGGCTTCAAATGATCCATCTCTTTTTTAAAAATTATAAACAAACGGTCTGCTAAAACTATTATATGATTTCCGTTTGTTTCATGTTGTTGAAGAACAATTGTAGCATTTCCTACAATTAAAATATTTCTTGATCTGTAACCACAGTAACGGCCCAGTAGTAACGTCCATTACCTACTTGATGGCAAACAAACATATTACGATAGCTGAGGGTCTTAACTAACAGAAAATAATCATGTAGAATATCGCACACATTTATTTTACAATATATTTATTAGTTTCAGGTTTTTTTATTTTATACAAACATCAATATTTTCTAAATATTTCCTTAGCAGCAGGAATTTTTAAACATGACTAGTACATGCATAATCAAGTGAGGAGCTTTAAATATGAATATGAACATGTTTTAAATGCGTTTTTAAATTTCTGAATTACACATTTATGACTTTTTCTTTCATTCTAAGGTTCTTAATCCGTTACCATGGTAATAGACCTAGTTGTCACACCGATCTCAAACTTTAGGGCAAACAAGAACATACTGATAGCTAAAGGTTTTAATATAAATACTAAATTGAAGGTTATGTCTAAGGGGTTGGGGTCTTTTTATTTATTGGCCCATGGACTACTAATACCTGTGAAAATTGCCTTATACGTACGGCACATGTACACTGTACTAATAGTGTTTTCCACTCAAATTAAGCATTATGTAAAAGGCATCAACTCATTTGGCAACGCTTAAAACTAATTCATTTTCCATCACATTATCTGATCATTTCTTTTTTTCTGGGCCACAACACGCGTCATGACGGATTCTTCATTCACCCAAATCCCACTCGTTTTGCACGCTGTGCTTGTAAGCCCTATTTACGTCCCTTCCTCTATCCCGATTCATTTTAAACATCGTAGGCATAGCTTCTGGATGATCCCATCAGAGACATAAAACTCCTCGTTTTCCGAAATAGTCGGCTAATTATAATTTGAACAAAAACAATCTCATTTGCCGTGATATCATCATTACTTCATCTGAAAATACATAAACGTTTGGTATAATAAAGAAATGAAAAGAGCTTTTCCCCAACTCTCTAGATTAAAATTCCATGCATTTTGTTCATGGGGCACCAAGAAAAAGGGCACTGTTCTGGAAAAAAGGGGACCTACAAAGGGAAATCTCAAAGCCAAATTATACAATTTTTAGACATTGGTAAACACCCCTACATTGTGATTACTATAAGGGATGATTTCAATATTTGTTTCAATTTATACCCCATACAAGACATTGCTTAAGCAAAATGGATTTGCATTTGATTGTCTGAAAAATTGTTTGCAAGCGAGGATTAAAAAAAAAAAGAAGATTTGTGAGGTCGCAGTGCGAAAAATTACATCTTTTAATTCATAAATGACAGTGATGAGGATTAATGCCCCCCAAATGCCACTAATATAGCACATCGACACGGTTTTGATCCTGGGGCCTCATAACGAGGCCATTGCCTTGTCACTGAACCATGACTGTACGCAGCGGTCTCTAGGGTAGGGGGCAGTTTCCATAAATAAACAAACACAAAGAAAATGCAATAAATTGGCAATAATTTATTGCATTCTACCCCGGTTCCCAACATACAAAATTCTCTGTTTGCCCATGCCTTGAGCCATAATTCATGGCCGCACAGAGAATTTTTTCTCGAAGTTCTGACTCAATTATTCCATTGTGGTTTGTGGATGGAGGTATTGATTTCCGATGTTTAATAGATAATGTGTCAGCGTTAGTAGCTGATGGAAATTATATTTCATGTTATGACAATATTGATTGTTATTCAACAAAATTATAAATGACTGAAGTATTGATTGATTGTTTTTCTTCTCTTTCTTGCAGGGCTTTGTTTTGGTTTCGTCTGATGACAAAATAAAACAATGAACTAAAAATACACCACGTCTACACTTTCCTTCATTAGAAGTTTACCCACGACATTATCATCCGACAAAAGTGTACCCTTCCTATTTCAGAGGTGATATATTGACATCATGGCAAACGGCTCAATCTTGTACCCATTGCTCGTCGCATGTCTCCTCGTCAGCTCGTCCATTCAATCTGTATATCGACACGATGGAGATTCGGGGATGACATCCTTAATACTGGACAAAGACAAATCTTTCCATGGATGCGATCAGAATCTTGAACTGAAAAAAGCTTCCTGCAGCAATAAAGCCCTGAAGAGGGTTCCCCAGAATCTTTCTGGTGATACCGAGGTGCTTGACTTGTCTCATAACAATATCACTAAACTCTTGAATTCCTCGTTTAAAGTATACCCTATAATCAACTGGTTGTCCATTTCTCACAACGATGTAAGAGCGATAGAATCTGCCGCTTTTTACCCCCTCAAGGGCTTACTGTACCTGATTTTATCCTATAACCGGTGTCTTGTGCTTCCAGCAACAGGCGTCTTTATGATGTCTTCACAGCTTTCTTTTCTCGATTTAAAGTCAACAAACTTAAAGTCGCTCCCCAATGACATTCTAAAATGGAGTCCACATCTAGATGGTGTTGTTCTGTTCAACAACAGCCTCTCCTCCATCAATGTAAGCTCTTGTGGCATGGCCGAGGTGGTATTCATTATAGCTAATCAACTAAAACACCTTACGGCGGAATATTTCAACTTTGTGTGCCACACTCATCTTCTAGATCTGAGACAAAACCCTATCCAATCAGTAGACCCTGATGTGATCGCATCGCTAGATGTTCGCCTTTTGATACTAGGTGGCCACAAATTAAGTTACGAGGTGTTAGCGAACTTCATACTCGGAATCTCTAAATCAGACATCATCGAAGAGCTTATAATCAAGGGAGGCTTTGTTGGTGCGTTTCCTGAAGGTTTCTTTGATCCGCTGCGCGATTCTTCTCTCTCCTTTCTGGACTTCAACAGCAACTACCTGAATAGCCTCTATCCTTTAGTCTTCTCAAATTTAACAACAATCAAACAATTAATTATCAGTTATAACTATCTCCCCATATACACAATTCAACCAGACTTTTTCGACGGCATGAAGGCATTAAAGGTACTGATAATCAACGACAACAAAGTAGAACAAATAAATCCTCAAAACCAGGCTTGGACAGTGGACTTATCGGAGCTGAACTTATCCGGTAATATGATTAAAGAAATATCTGCATCCGTATTTCGGGGTTTAGGAAATTTAACTTTCTTAAACATGAGCTCGAACAAACAACTTTCTATCTTTGCGCTGACGGCATCTTCGGGACTTGACAATATTCAAATCATTGACTTGTCCGGAAGTCAATTATATAGAATTCTGGAATTGAATACCCCAACATTAAGATCACTTTTCCTACACTCTCTTGATCAACACAAAATCGGGGTTATTATCGGACCAGCCTCGTTTCAACATTTACATTCCCTTATGAATTTAGACATGAAAGATTCTCAGCTTCACATTCATAACATATGGACTGACAAAAGAAACGCGTCTCTTTTCGATGGATTATTGGGTCTTAATCATTTGAATATGAGTAATAACCCTTTCCTGAGTTTTTTACCGCCAGAGATTTTCTGGCATCTTTCTGTCTTAAAAGAGCTAAATCTAGACTACTGCGATATTACAAATCTACATCCTCTTGTCTTCTCGGGGTTGGAATCGCTTCAGAAGTTGAGTTTGAAAGGAAACCACATCCAGCATATTCATGGTGATGTATTGTCGGGGTTGGGACAAGTAAACATTATCGACTTTGAAGGAAACCGGATCGTATATTTGGATGAGCTAATGTTCTCAAATAACCGGAAACTCACAAATCTGTCCTTGGCCGACAACAAATTAACGCGGTTTAATCGAAGGACTTTCAAGCCGATCCTTTCATCTATTTCTTCACTTGATCTATCAATGAACCCAATTGATTGTAACTGTGATCTAAAGTGGCTTATTGGTTGGATAAATGAACCTTTACACTTGATAAACAAGGACAAAACTATTTGTTCGTCAGCATCTCTGGAGCCTCTTCGTGAGAAACCCCTGCTTGATGTTGATCCAAATGAACTCTGTATAATAAATGGTCTATTGTTTCTGATTCCCCTCGGCTCCATTGGCTTGGTTGTAATCAGCGTGCTGTTGTATCACTACCGATGGCAGTTGAGGTACAAACTCTTTCTCTTGAAACTGGCCGCAGTGGGCTATAAAGAGATGCGAGACGCTCGAGACCACAATGACTACGAGTTTGACGTGAACATCATTTTCTACGAAGATGACGAAGAATGGATTCGCGATCAGCTCCGACCGGCTTTCGAAGAACGGCTACCACAGTTTAGGAGGAACATCTTCGGTGACGAAGACCTTGTATTGGGTATGCATTACTTAGATTCTGTCGATTACGTGGTGAGCCATAGTTACAAGACCATCATAGTGCTTAGCAGAGCTGCTGTGCAAGACCGCTGGTTCATACTCAAGTTCCGTACGGCCATGGACCACGTGAGTGACACTCTGACTGAATTTGTAGTCGTGGTCTTCCTCGAAGACATCCCAGATGATGAAATGCCATTCTTGGTGAGGTTGTATCTCAATGATGGCAGACCCTATATCCACTGGACTGAGGACGCAAGAGGACAAGAATGTTTCTGGCATGAATTGACCAAAAATCTGACAATTAATCTAAGGACGAATGACTTGATCCCAAACGAGTAGCATATCAGTCATGTAGGAACCTAGAGAAACGTTTGATGGTTATTAGTGATGAAAGTGGTGGTGGTAGTAGTAGTAGTAGTAACTGGCAGCAGAATTTAAAGTTATAATAGTAGCAGCAGCAACATCAGAAGTGTTAGTCGTAGTAGTAGTAGGGACTTTTAGATTTGCACGTCGACAGCTTTGACTGCAACGTGTGACGTCATTTTAAGGCACTGCGCATGCGTCACGTCGTCTAAGTCGGCGATCGAGAATGCACCAACCTTGATTTTCCTAAATCTAGTACGGTACTAGTATGCCGCGTGCGCAAAAAATATACAGTTCCTCAGGTAGACAAAGGAACATCCCTTCCATGCTATGTAAAAATGTGTAGAGCAGGTGTCACAAGTCATGCATATTCACCTGTTCTACACATTTTTACATAATAGCTGTGAAGGGATGTTCTTTTGTCTACCAAAGCAATTGTCCGTCATGTTCATAGTGTTACTTCCTGCATGCATGTATATCGTCAAGTAAAATCTACGTTTACACTATGTTCCCGGCGGCCACGGCAGCTTGCCAAGTTTTCTCAAGGTCTGCCACGGGATCCATGACGGGCCGTGGGGGGAAGGGGATGCTGAGTCCCGGAGGCTCCAAGGCGCACTACGGTTCGGCCCGCGTTCCACCGGATGCCAGAACGTTCCCTCCCGGCCCGTCACGTTCTGATGGGGTCCCTCACGTTTCCCACGTTCTGATCAAGGTCTGACACGTTTTTCACGTTCTGTCAAGGCTTTGTACGGAAGAAACGTGGACACAGGGCAGCTTTGGAGCACGTTTGTGCCGGCGGTATAAAAAAAAAGGTCTCCCAAGCAATAGTATCCTGAGACCTCGTGTTGTGTCAGACCGTAGTAGAACGCAACGCGCCGTAGCGTGCCGGGCGCTTAAACCGTCCCACTACGGACCACCCCCAAGTTTTGTTACGGCCTTTTACGGACTGTCGCGTTTTGTTACGTTCACCCCGGTTTATTACGGCCTACTATGTTTCTCATCCGCACCGTGACTGCCGTGGCAATTTTTTTGACAGTTTAAACATCTGACACGGTATCCACGGCAATCACGGCCTGTCACGTTTGCCCATACGGTCCCCCGCGTTTTGTCACGTCAATCCCGTTTCGTCCACGGTGGCCTGAAACGGTGTTGCCGTGGCCGCCGGGAACATAGTGTAAACGTAGCATAAACGATTTCTAATTGTAGTCAACATGGGCAGTTGAGTACGTTGACACGCATGATCAGTCGGCGTTCGTCGTGTTCTCGTCCACTCAATCTAAAAGTCACTAGTAGTGGTTGTAGTGTAGTAGTAGTAGTAGTAGTAGTAGAAGTAGTAGAAGTAGATTAATCGCTCTACTAATATTATCACTGTTATACGTGATTGTCTTCACTATCATCAGTATTATTATAATCATTATACCCCATCCTCGTCATCATCATTATTATCAATGTTATCATTGTTATTATTATCATTATTAATATTATCTTTATTATTATTATTATTGTTGTTGATATCATCATCACCATCATCATCATCATCTCCACCATCGCCATTAGCATTAATGTTTCTGATGTTCTTGTTCCTGTTTCTGTTAAAGGTTTACATTGGAACTTAAATCCGCAAGAAAATCGGTTAGAAAATTGGCAATCGTAGAATTAACGTGTATCATCGTGGTATGACATGGTTTTATGACATGGTTGGATACAAATCTTTATAATACGTGTATCGCAGTTTCTTTCTATTTTTCAATATTAGAATTACAATCACCATTTGCTGAATAAGAGAAGGTGCATTTAAAGGTTTATACTTACTGATTCCTATTACTCTAAGGCTTAGCGCAAACTACGCGATCTGACACGATCCGATTTTGGAAGAATTTACAACAGCATTTTATATGAACATTTCAACATGTAAAATGTTTAATGACTGAGGATTTGTTTATTCATGGATTAATAGAATCTAACTTTTAGGGGATTTCAAGCTTTCTTTTTCAAGAAACAAATCGCAGTCGGATTGTGTAGTGTAAGTGTTTATGGAGAAGTGAATCTCTTCAAGGCAACCAAAAAGCCATGTCCGTGAAACTTCTTTAACGACGAACTTTTTTGTAGATTACGGTTTGGAACATAGCACGAGAAGCTATGATGAATATTCGAGGTAAAATAAAGGCTTGTTTCTCATTGTCTTTTTAAATACAACATTGTATCTTAAATCTCTCGTTGTCAAGGAGATTTTCTCAAGAATACCGATCTCTCCAAATTATAGGCGTTCTCGCCATCGAACATGTCGAGCATGATTGTTGAATAGCTTAATGTTTTATAATTATAAACATTTATGTACATTTCTGTAAATTATGCCATTCACAGCAAAATTTGCATGTTCAATTTTAATAGCATTTGAATACTTCATACATTATCATCACATTGCTATATGATAGTTCACCTTTTCATTGTAAAACGCTGTGTCAAAGGAATATTATGGCGTATTACAACCAAATTGATGTATATCCGTGTTTCTCACAGTTTAAACGAAAAAGGTCACAACTATGGATGTACGGAGCGAGAAAGGAGGAGCATGTGATGTCCCCGTCCAATTTGAGTATTTGTAAACATGATAATCAGTGATGAGAAATGCGAGAACCTGAAAAGAAGCAATCTGTTGTCTTTTCGAAACCAACTTACAGACAGAGGCGGCGGAGCGACTTTCAAAGTGGGAGAGCACCAACAAAAAAGAGTACTTTCTGGAGAAAAAAAGGGCACCTTCAGAGGGAAATCTCAAAGCGAAAATTTCTTATTTTTTTTTTAGACAATGGTATATACCCCTACATTGTGATTACATGATCAGTGACGATTTCAACATCTGTTTCTCTTTATACACCATACAAGATATTGCTTAAGTATCAGTTTGGTGTAATGGTATGAAAATTGATTTGTGAATTTTAAGTTTTGTGAGGTCGCAGTACAAAAAACTGCATCTTATTAAGAGGGAAAAACCCTAATGGGGTTATAGT
>BEXV01005161.1:5659-15679 GCA_003118195.1 Hemicentrotus pulcherrimus | reverse complement strand
GTGATAACAGGATGTAACGTCCCCTTGAGCCTATAAAAACAACTATCCCTCTCATAGCAGTCATTATGTCTAAACTATTAAAGAAATAAAGAATACAAACTTAACCTTATTTCTTTTATCTTTTTGTTTTTCCAGATTTTAATTCTTATCATTTCAATTAAATGTTGAACATCTGTGTGACAGTATGAATTAATGATGAACCTGTTCAATGTTCTTACCTGCATTCTTCCTATTGCTCCTATAGCTACCTCTGGTGCAAAAATTATAGGATCTGCATATGTTCCGCCAATCTAATAAGAAAGATAAGGTGGAAAAAAGAACAGTCTATACTAGAAGCAACAACAGTGCAATACAAAATATTGTCCGAGACTCGGAGGGTGTCACCTCTGTGTTTAATGATGTGAGTTCACACCTTGGCCCTCTGGCTCTCAGCAGACAATATGCTCAGGTAATCTTAGTATTATATTGCAGTTCTATATATGAAAAAGTTTAATTCCTTCTTTAACTGCCAAATAAAGATATATAAATCAATTTGGAAATACTTTTAAAGATGTTCATGCGTGGGTATATAGTCGTTCGTGAAGTAGGCAACTTGGCGATCACTACATAACACTGAGCCAACGGATATGACGCTCCTGTGCGATAGTCTGTGTACTGCCCTCTATATATATTTGAAACTTTATGCATACAGCCATCTTAAATCTTATAATATTTAAGGAGTGAAAAAGATTGATTATCCTGTCATGATGAAAATCTGAGAATTACCATAATCCATTTTCATTTCACAATATTGTATATAGTGGCTCTATACACATGCCTAGGTGTCTTAAATATAGATTGCTCCTCTTTAAAGGTAGTGTATTTCTTTTGCAGCCAACATGAAATTCTGGAGAACTTTGCAGGAATTATGGATATGTCATATATGTGCTTTCTGTGAAATTTAAACGTTAGCAGTGTCCTAGTTTTCAAATTATGCAAGGAAACCTGTTTACTTTGATGTCAGACACTGTTGAGTGAGTAACTGACTTCTTTTTTATATTTGGTAATAAATACATAAAATGAGCTGTAAAGGGTACATGAGCATTTGTATACATCAATAACCCACTTCTTTTAATGGCTAAAATTAAACTGATTGAATCTTTGTGCAGCACAAAACATACAACCATATGGTACGAGGGTCTGAAAATCAGACTATTTAATCTAACGATCGCTCTCATTGAAAAACCATTTTCAGGCCCTTTTGTCTTGAGTAAGTTCAAATTAAGTATTATCTTTCAAATGCTGTTAGGATGTAACCTTTTCATTTTTGGGGCCTGCAAACGGGACTTTTTATGCTACACAGAACCATAGAGTATACCGTAAATCTCTGTGTTTAAGGCGCACCTGTGCTACCTGTGTTTAAAGCGTACCCCTACTTTGAAGACAAAATTTTAAACTGTCATCTTTAGTTTTAAAAATTTTTTAAAGACAAAATAGATATTCATTTCTCATTTCAAACACCGCATGCTTTTTTTTAAAGCAGAAAATTACTTGGTAACCACAACAAGTTTCGATACTAATAGCTGTTGCAAGGCAAGTTCAGACTAGTCACAGAAAAAATGTCCAGTGCACCTCGTTAGCTGTAATGCGTGCCCAAACGAACCAAAACAAATATACATGATCGTAACAAGAAATCATTCAAAACTATGAAAGCACAATTGGAAAGACAACTGCATGTCAACTGGTGAAAATTAAATACTTAAGTTTTAAGGTGAATTAATTTTAGTGGTGTGCAAAACTGCAATTTCTTACATATTTCATTATTTTTATCGGAGCATTTTGAGGACTCAAAATATCCTGTTCCTGTGTATAAGGTGCACCCCGGCTTTTGATTTTTGCCGACGGAAAAAAAATGCGCCTTATAAAAGGAGATTTACGGTAATTGTCACTGCCCTGATTATGATGTCCTTATGAAATGTGTTTTGATAAATATAAAAAAAATAATAATTTCTCACAATGCATTCATCTTTACAGTTGTAACAATAAAATAGCTATGAGACTTTAATTGTGACTGGTGATATGCTATGTGACCAATCATTACAAGAATAATTTATACTGATGGAACTTACTGTGCCTATATTTGAGAGTGTGAATGTGCCCCCTGTGAGGTCATCTTGTCCCAGCTTGCCTTGCAACCCAAGGGCCATGATCCTGTTGAGTTCTAGGGCTACTTCCATCAGGGTCAAGGCTTGGACGTTCTTCACGTTGGGTACTATTAGACCTTGAGGTGAGTCCATGGCAAAGCCGATGTTATGAGCTGCCTAGAGTTGAGTGATTTAAGAGAGGTAGGGGGGATTTATAACTTAGTCATCAAATTTTAGAAAATTGTTCAGTAGATCTGCAACCATCTTCTAAAACACGGCTTCAAGGTCTGCCAAAATATACTTTCACAAAGCTGCATGATAAAAGCCAACAACAACTCTATATTTTTCAACTGAGTTGGATGAATCTACTTGCGTCACCAATGCTACTTCATTGCTAATTTGTGTGAGCTATAGCTAAAGTAAATACAAAACCAAGAAAATTAAACAAGAATATAATGGCAAATTGAAAAGCAATTTATGTGTTTGATATGTATAACACATATGCCTATGAGGTGTTTTTGATGTAAACAACAAACAAGGGAAACACTCTCGCCTGCACTACACAATTGAGGTTTGATTTTATTTTATTTTATTGACCAATATAAAAACATATAAATAACAACAATATATATGATAACATGAGAGAATAACATTGGATGGACTGCCCTGCTCAGCTGTGCCAGTACAGCACAGCTGTTCTACCGAGGGGTGCAGTTTACAATAAAAAACAAATGAGGGAAAATGATATATCACAAATTAAATTCTTAACATATTGGTAAAATATAAAAACAACATCGTCTACACAGTATCATGCCCCCACCCACCCAAGAGCAACACCCAAAACCCCCACACACCCAATTATTCATCAATATTAAAATTCTTTTATTTCAAAGGGAGATAGTTTTCAACATATATTTATTTAATAATCTTATGAATTTGTTGTATTTCCGGGATGATTTTAAAGTAAAAGGTAAAACGTTAAACTGTGATGCCCCACGATATTTAAGCATTATACGACATGATTCAGTGTGTGGTTTAGGTGAAGATAAATGTCTGATGGAACGTAACAAATATTGGTGATTAACAAAGTGAAAGGAGTGCTTTAAATAAGGGGCACTGAGGTCATGAAGGATTTTAAAAACCATGAAGTTTGTATGTTTTAAACGACGACAGGCCAATGATTCCCAATTTAACATTTGGTGAATATTACAATTTGATATGTGTTTGAAAGGAATTATCCCAAGAATAATTCTGCCTGCTCTATTTTGTAACTTTTGCAATTGAGTGCTATATTTTGTATTACTTGAGTCATACACTATATCAGCGTAATCAAACATAGGAAGAATAATGGATTGATAGATAATGGATAAATAATGAATAATGGATTGAGCTAGGCTCATTCAAATAAAGACGAAGCTGGCCTAAAAAATTTATAAGCTCACTAACTTTTGCAGATGTATGTTCAATATGTTTATCCCATTTCAATTGCTGATCTATAATAACTCCAAGATATTTTACACTTTCTTGAGGTTGGATGCATTTACCCTGTATAATTAATTTAAGTTCATTACGCTTGTTTAACATGTTTAACTTGATGCAGGCGCCCCAAACAGGTTGGAACATTGTTTATAGGCAGGGTAGCCCATTAGCAGGCCCAAAAAAATGAAATCCTTTGAATATAATCAACATTTTGAAGTGAATATTGACTAAGAGTCATAAGAAGAATTATTTACTATTATTTGTACCAAGATCGATAACTTGAATGAAATATGAACAAATAACAAAAATTGATTTATTAACTCTCATATTAAGTTGTGAAAACATAATCCAAGTCTACTGACCTAAAATGACCTTGGACCTTGTGACCTGGAATTTTGTATCATATGATTTGTGATATTTGATAACTCTTGGGTACAAGTTTCATGGAATTTGAACAGACACTTTTGAAAATATCCTAAAAATCAAAATCTTGATGTTGATGCCACAACAAAATCTAAGTTTGTTAACCTAAAATGACCTTTGACCTTAGTGACCTTTGAACTTAGTGACCTAAAATTCTACTCACATGATTGGGGATACTTGATTACCCTACAGTCAAAGTTTCGTTAGACTAAGAACAAAATTTCAAAAACTTAGGTTTTTGATGTTGACGCCGCTGTCACCCCCTTTTTTTTTGCTATGCAGGTGAGACAAAAGAACAGGTATTTAAAATGCTCTTTAAAATGCTCTTTTAAATGTGTTTAAAAACTCAGTTTTGTAAACATGCCAAGCCCGAAGAGAGCAGTATTTATGTTGATTTGAATGATCTTACCTTTTATGTCATGTTCTCACATTGTTCATCTACACTCATATTAATCTCAGGGAAGAAGGAGAGGGCCATTGAAGCTGCCTATAGATAGGAAACATAATAATGATTCAAAAAGTATTAGTGGGTTCTTGTATAAGGTTCATGTGCCACTCTTGTCACTCATTTTGTATACGGACAAGGTCTGTTTCAACACTGTGGTGCAGTCGATAGGCAGACTGTGTCTTAGCGTATAGGTCATGCAGAAGAAGGTGATCTTGAATCTGTGTAACAAGTGCCCTTTCAGGTAACAGATCTTTGAAATCGGATTGTAACTCAATAGTTACTGAGGAGGCATGCAAGAAATCTTTTCTACAAAATTCTTGCTCAGTTGCAGTCATTACTGATCTGTTGTTATGCATAATCTATCTCTTGGCACTAATGTACTTTTGCAAGGGTTTAGCTACGTTTGCTGCTCTCACTCACCCAAGTGTAGTTAATGGGTACCCAGTGAGAAGAGATCTCTTGCATGCTTGAGTAACTCATCGAGGTAGCTCATCTAAAGCAGGAATAAGGATTTGATTGCTGGGCTCTAAGGGAGAACTGCAAATACTGATGAGGCTAATATGGGCATCTGGGATATCATCATTAGAAACTGATGGTACACATAACAAATTTCCCACAAAATCTGTTCACCCTCCCCCTAATTATAGAAAGGCTGTGTAAATTAGCATCATAAAATTTTTTGAGTGAGACTGGTGACACTCATGATGCAAGTCTCCCTCAGCGCCTTGACCCAGCCCAAGCCTCTGATTATAAGCATTATAAGCATACATTACTGACCTTGATAAATAATGGTGTGAAAGAGAACTGAATACCCCTGGCTGCAGCAGCTTCCTTGAAGTGAGACTTAAGGGCAACCAACTCTGTCACATCTACCTCATCTTTGTACCCAAAGTGAGGTATGGCGTTAGACCGTACCATGGCTTTGACCATAGCCTTGTGGATACCCTTGATGGGTTCTGTCCGGTCCTGGCCAACTACGGCCCGGACAGGGATTCTTGGAGGTGCAGGGGTGGGTGTGAACGGGGGTACGACTGGGGTTTTGGTAGGTTTGGCTGTGGGTGATGGCTGGAAGGCTTGTGGTGGTGGAGGTTCAAGCTCTTCAGCAACTAAAGGAATGTGTAACAGAGAAGAAGAAAAAAAGAGAGAAATATTATTTTAACCATGGGAGTTAATCTACTTCTTGCTCTCAAAAGCAATATCCTCAAAATGATCTTAGTAATATGGCTAATAAGGCTGATTGTCCTATTTTGCTCACAATCCACAGCTCCCGGTTTCTTTGGGAGAGTAATGAAAATGAATCTACCCAATTCGTCTGGAAATGTTCCTTCATCATATATTTTATTGGTAATTTCTGTTAATCTATCAATACCATATTCCTCTAATGCTTCTTTCATTTCAGGGACCATGCCATCTGGTCCTGCTGCTTTGTTCTTCTTCATCTTTGACATTGCCCTACAAACTTCAGTTTTAAGATTTTTTTTCCTCTTCAGCTACATCTGGCAAACTCGGCATTGCTTCCCTACTATCGCCAATATATTGCGTCCACCTACTTAATTTGTCCTTCTTTTTAAACAGCATTGACCCTTCTTATCCTTTGATACAGCCAGGGTTTGAGCAACCAGACTTTTTGCCTGAAATAACATTAATATTCTTATCAAATTGAGTTTCAATTTCTGTGCATTGTTCGAGTAGCCAGGTCTCTTTTGCCTCATTACACTTTTGCCTATTTTTGTTTGTCTAGGTCCCTGTATGTCTTGCATAATCTCTAAGTTCATAACATTTGATAAAAACATGTTTAGCTGTATTGATACCAGTAGTTATAATAACTGGGAAAGAAAAAAAATCGCAATCTGTATTGCCGCGCAATGTGCAAGTATCCCCGACAGTGGCAGCAATTTTGTGTCATCCTTATGTTTGAAGGAGGGACAAAGTGAAAGACCCCCTCTCCCTCTCTGAAACAAAAGAATGACATAGAGATCGCCACTAGTAGCTCAGACTATTGTCAAGAGGAGGAGCAGCATCACCAAAACAATATGTGTGTAGATTAGAGTATAATGCATCTCTGTAGAAAATTTGGAAGAAATCAGTCAAGAAATGTTGCAGTTAGAGCGCACAAAAGACAGCCACCAAAATATGACCTTTGACCTATAACAGACGGAACACAGGTGGCATCATCACCAAACACTAAAGACGTACTACGACGCACATTCATACAACATTTAAAGGAAATCTGTCAACAAATGTGGCAGCTACAGCGCAAAAAAAAGACATTATGACCTTTGACCATATAAAAGACGGAACAATGGGAGCAGCATCGCCCAAAAGTGTAGATATGAAGATTGTACCAAGAAACATCTCCATACAAAATTTGAAAGAATTCCATCATGAAATATGACCTGCAGAGCACACACTAGAACACTAGACACCCACCAAAATATGACCTTTGACCCTGTAAAACACAGGTCACTCATGGCAGCATCACTAAAAACTATAGGTGCATAGATTTTACCAACATACACTCCCATACTCGATTTGAAAGAAATCTGTTAAGAAATGATGCAGGTAGACCACACACTAGAGTGCACACAAGATAACTATCAAAATATGACCTTTGACCCTATAAAAGAGGGAACACCAGAGGCAGGATCAGCAAAATATATAGAGTGTTGAAGTGTGATGTCATCAAAAAATATTATAGAATTTCTCAATTTTTTCTTCATTTTCTGAAAAAGCATCAAAAATAATGTCCAAATGTCGAAAACCAATTGAATATGTTAGGTTTTGGCTGAGATACATGTATGACCATCTGAATAGGAACTCAGTGTTATTTTCTCTGACTCCTAATGGTTATATTAGAGCAAATAACACTGAGTTCCTATGGGAAATCTTTTTATTCAGATGGTCATATCTCAGCCAATACTTCACATATTCAATTGGTTTTCGACAGTTGGACATTGTTTTTTTATGCTCTTTCGGAAAAATTGAGAAATTCTAAAAATAGATTTTTACGACGTTCCAACTTCTGTACTCTAAGGCCTGTAGATCATACCAAGATACAACTCCATTTCAAATTTGAACAAAATCCCTTGTGAAATGTGGCCTATAGAGCGCACACAAAACATCCAAACAAATCTGGGCTTTTACCCTATAGAAGATGGAACAATGGGGGCAGCATCACCAAAAGTGATAGGTGTGTAGATTATACTAAGATACACCTCCATACAAAATTTGAAAGAAATTTGTCAAGAAATGATGCAGTTAGAATGCACACTAGAGTGCACACAAGACATCTATCAAAATATGACCTTTGACCCTATAAAAGACAGAACACCAGAGGCAGCATCACTCAAATCTATAGGCTTGTAGATTATACTCAGATACACCTTCGTTTAAAATTTGACCAAAATCCCTTGAGAAATGTGGCCTATAGAGTGCACACAAACCATCCCCCAAAATATGGCCTTTTACCCTATAGAAAACAGAACACTGGGGGCAGCATCACCAAAAGTTATGGGTGTGTAGATTATAGTAAGATACACATCCATACAAAATTTGAAAGTAATCCGTAAGGGAATGTGGCTGTGAGAGTCCACACAAGAATATGACACGGCGGCGGCGTAACGCTGCTGAATCCAAAGTACCCCACCGGCATACTGCCGGGGGATACAATAATATTCCATTGCCAATTTAAGAAACAGCAATTGCATATGACTTCAAGAATTACCTGGTTTCCACTGAGGTACTCCTGATTCCAGCTGTTCTAAATGACGTAGCATATCTTCTTTGAGTACTCGTCCATCTTTACCTGTGCCTTGCACATCACTTAATGATATCTAAGAAGAAAAGAAAAGAAAAAGATGTTAGGTATTTCCTTTCATAAACCTGTACAAATTAACATTGATCATGTAGCATATACAGGGTTTTACTCTTAAAAGGTCCATTCAGATATGACAAAGCAGAACTGCTGCATTTTTTAATGATGACTTAAAATGTAATACGCTTCAGATTTTCGTATTTTTTAACACAGAGCTTAATTAATACACAAGGCTTAACAATGTGGCAGTCTAGAGTTTTATTCAAGGCAAACAGTCAATCCACAACACATGATAATTCCTGTCCATTTGTATTCATTAAAAATTAGTGCACAAGAAATGATTATAAAATGGGTTCAAGTATGTAGCCAATGAGAACTTTGCAACAACTTTGACCATACGTGCACGGGGAGTGCATTTTGGTGTTTATACAACCGTGCAAAAAACGATGCAACAAAAAGGCATAATGCATGCTGCGCGTAATTCAATGGATGCTTACGAGAAGTCGCGCCATGCTATGGATTCCACTGCTACCGCGATCTCCAGTGTGCACACGTTATTTATTATAAAGGTTGCAGGTTTACAGCCTTGCCAAGTAAGATTGTTGACCCATTCTATAAGTCAAATAATACACAGGTTTTTGTTTGTGACGTTATTGCGATGCAGCGGTATTCAGGTATTCACAATGGCACAAAATACACTTGGCTACGCCACATGAATTTTATTGCACCATAGTGAATACCGGTACCCTTATGCGCTGCATTGACCATAATGCACTCACACCTGTGTATTATTTGTATAGCGATGCATGGGGTTGTTCGAATCTTTGATTTTGATTCTTAGAATTTCTCATTTTGCATGATTTTGGTCTAATTTTTAAGATTAGATTTTGAAGTTTCTTTGCCAATGCATGAAAATCATGTTCACGTCCTCAATACACTTACATGTATATGCTTACAATTAATACACATATGGGTGAAAATCAAGGGAACAACTGGGTTGCTACAACTTTTCATTGAAAATATTTATGCCTCTTCTTTGCACAGGATATTGTCCTTGTACAAATACCTGGAAAGTAACAAATAAAGACACCACTCCAATTTTGATATATGGAAAACAACAATTTTTGATCAAATTCAATTTTTTGGGGGGAGAAAAATTTTACTGGTCCCCGGTATACAAAAATCATGTTTCTTACCTTAAATTGGGATATTAATTATTCTCAATTACATAAAAATTGGTACCAAAGTGTAGATAATTTCTTTTTCTTTCACATGTAACCAAACTTATGGTGGTTCAAGATTTTTTTAAAATATTATTAACAAATTACATATTACTATATTAACTTCCTTTGTTAAATTTGACTTTTTAGGCCAGCTTAGGGGTTAAATATTGGTAGCATCTGGATCTATGATTTTAAAGTTAGTGCATATTTCACTGCGTCTGTGTAAAGGCCAGTTTACTTTCTTTCCCCTAGGAATCATTACACATTGCTCAATTTATAATTTTAATGATATACATGTACAATTACATGAGACATTGCTTACATTATGTTCCATAGCAAGACGTTTGACTGCCGGAGTGCTGAGAGTTCTAGCTTTGCCTCTGGTAGTGGACACTGCTCCCCGTTCTGTATCGCTATCTGAGTCACTTGATGTTTCACCTGACACATCCTCCTCTTGACTTGCAGATGCACCTAAAATTAAAAGAGTGACATTACAGAGAAGATACAGTT
>BEXV01005156.1:3062-15152 GCA_003118195.1 Hemicentrotus pulcherrimus | reverse complement strand
TAAATTTATCACAATTTCATTATGGAGGAAGGGTACAATATTGTGACTGGGGTAGGTGTTTTCGTGTCCCCACTTTTCCGGGTTATATGAACATGTCCGTTCAGAGATGCCACATCCCTTGATTTCGCCCCTTCTTTACTTAATGTCTGACTACAAACATCTGCTTTGTCCTCAAAATTATTAAATTGAAGACCCCAATAGCAAATCATGTCTTTAATTGCATTTTTAAAGCTGCAAACGTGTGATGCATTTCTTCCCCCTAACATTCCTAACTTGAATAAACATAATTCGAATACGAATGACAGGTGTTAATTTGAATGATGAAAATGACGCCTCGACCAAAATCCTTAATTAAATACAAAATCGGGATTATTGAATGATAATTGGCATGGCAAAGCTGAACTGCGCTAACTTAAATGCAAAGTAAATGAATTAGAATGACTTGCGAATTTGGCCGGGAAATCCTATATTAAATAAATTACAACGGACTATAAAGTGTATTTAGGAAATTGGTGTCAGTCAAAATCCACCTTCAATGCGCATTCAGCATCCTTATTACTATCAATTATAATTTTGTGAAATATTTTCTTCGTAGTAGTTTTTGTACATTGTTTTGAACATTATAGTTATCTAGTTTTGCGGCCAATTTCGCAATTTCTTCATACAAATTCATGAACGTGGATTCAAATTCACATAGAGGTCGCTCGCAAGTGAATTCGGGCACTCAAATTCCTGAATATCCCGGACTACACCTTTTTTTCAATGTATATGTATACAAGTTCTAAGTAATTGGAAACATTGATAGTTTTAAAACATAATTAACTAGTGATTTGGAGGTGATGTCTGCTATAGTACTGCGGAAATGCATTTTCCCTCAATCTATATTTAAACAAATCAATTTCTTTGAAATGCATTTCCACAAACTTGAATAAAAAGACCTTTTCAATTAAATTATTCTTTTGTATGATGTTTATATACCAGTTATGTGTTTGTCATCCTCTCTCTCTCTCTCACTCCCCTGTCACCCTCTCCCAATTATCTTGCTCTATGTCGCTCTCTAATCTCTCTCTCTCTCTCTCTCTCTCTCTCAACTTTTCTCCCTTTTTTTCTTTTACCAGCCTCCCATTTTTCCTTTATACTTGTATATATATTTTTTGTAGGACTAATTAGATATGATAAGTTGAATACCAGTCATCTATGGATCCAAAGACACACCCTATAAAGATACACCTTGCTTAAACAAGGATAACACCCCTACAAGAACAAGTATACTTCACTCTTCCTAAGATCAGCATACACAATTTTATGATACTCATACATAACACCAGTCCACCACAAAATAAACAAAACTTTAGTAATGTTCTTGTCTGAGGCATATCTTAGTATGTGCATTTATGTATTTTGAATATTCCACGACAAGTGTGATATTTGTACAATTTTTGATGAGTTGAAAGGAATAAAATAACGAAGTGTCATTTTTGATCCAGTAATATGATACTTCATGAGAAAAGTCGACCATATTTCTTTGTTAGTTTCTGCAGTTTTCATATACACTGTATGACAGCTTTTTGTTATATGCGTGTGGCATGAGTAACATGGCAAGTTATATATTCATGTGTTTAACTGTTAGCTGAGAGAATTTGAAAATGAGAATAAAGAAAGATAATGCAAATGTCATGATGATAATGTAGCTTTATTCACAAGCGGAGCAAAAAAAAAAAAGCTTCTCCGAAGACTCCAAAGAAACTAAACGATTTAAAACAAAAATTGAATTGAATGCACTTATTTCAAACATGCTTGCTCATTCACGAATTTCACTGACCAACGAGGTACTGCCGGCATTAGATGAATTTGAATCCTCTTTGCACCGGCAAAATGAATTATCTTAGTTAACATTTGAATAACCTGAATTAACAATTGATTGCACGGATAGTGAATTTAAATGACGGATTTTGATTTAAAAGCTTATTCAACGCTGCAAGTGCGATTTGTGCGAATTCGAATGCTCGGAGTATGAACTTGAATGAAGAAAGTGTGAAATTGGTCGCAAAAACCTTGCATTCAATTTTCTTCTAGGCATATCCTTATTCTATTCTTGAACATAGCTACCATGCAAAAACAAATTCAGTGTTAAATCCCGATAAAGATATAATCTTGAAGATCATACATCTAGTAGTCATGGTAATCTGTCCTCGAATATTTTTGGATAAGGATGACATATTCAAATATTGTATTATGAGCAAACAAATCTACGATCTGTATTTTGGGCAGCCACTACGTCGTATTTGGAATCGAGGTGCCCGCATATAAGTAGTCAATTATTCGTGACGAAATAAAACAATTCAACAGATAAACTAATTAACTTTGTTCTCTTGGGTCGCTGGCANCCCCCCCCCGGTAATGATGCGCCCGTTTGCCTGGTATATGGTAAACCCGCTGTGATTTATATATTTTTTAAAATTTGGTTTGATCTGTACCTACTTTTTTAACTTTGAAATTTTGTTTACACTCCTGATACTGCTTTGGTTATTAGACATGGATTGACCCGCTTTGTTTAAATTTATTCTTTTGTGACATTCATGATACTTCAGGACATCAGATCAAGGAACTGACCAAATAACATACGCTGAAGCTGAACGTGCGATTCGAAATGCTGCACCAGAGTTTCTCGGCCATTCTTTAATCACAATTGTGGTTGTTTCATGGGTAGATGTTCCTAAATTTAGGAAAAATCCGGCTGTGGTTCGTACAAAATCCTTTCTCATTTCTTCAAATCAATTAAGATAGAAATAAAAATGTATTAAATAAAATTAATTTTATAACAACTAAACGTTCAAACAATTATTACGTCGAAGAGACTCATAAACTGGTACTTTTTTTTGAGACGTGAGCTTAGATTCAGCTTATCGCCGTAGAATCTTGGTTGCGAACTCGAACATAGTGAGACGATTCAGGCGGCCTGAAAAATAAAACCAATTATTATGTTTTTTCTCCTTTTTTGTTTGGTGTCCAGAGAAATACGTTTCAAGTACTCATCGGAATTACAGATAGTGAGCGGACTTACGTTATCTTTAACTATAACAAAATCAACTGGAGAGGCCGAAGTGTAAGTAATAGTAGCAGCCAAAAAAAATATCAAACAAACAATTTAAGAAACCTAAGAAAAAAATGAATGAATACAATTTATAATTCTTTTTTTTATTTTAGAACATGTTAAAGGTAAAGACCAGTATTGGAAACGCCCCAATTTCAAAAAATGAAATGGAAGCTCTCATTACCAATCATGTGAAAGAATATCTTTTGACTCATACATGATGATAAAAAACATTGCCGGGAAACCGTCTACAAATTCATATATTTGGTAAATTTGTTTCTCTCATGGTCTGTGAGAGATATAGGGTAGTCCCATATACATCTTTCTGTGTATAGTGCTAGTGAATTTACGAAGAATTGGCCAAATTTCTTATCATTTTGATGATTCCAGAACCTTTCAGATGCTAGATGCTAGATGATCAACCTTTTCTAATCGATTCCACAACGTTTCTTTCACAATGCAATCGCATGACCATAACTGGTCTTTACCTTTAAATAACATCTCTTCTATGGTACCCTCAAATAGGTAATTTACATGTAAACATTCGTATATTTTCTTTCTTCCTACATTGAAGAAGATATTAAACATCAATCTATCCTTCATATATTGGTAAGTTACATATATATTTGCATTTACCATTTAAGAGGGAGCTGCACCTTAGCGGCCAATATTTACATGACTTCTTGCTCCTGCTATTTTGTCTAGAATTTATGTTTCTGTGTTATGACCTCGGACTAATGTATCAAACCAGGATGTATTTTGAGAATGTGACCCTCACCTGGTCGTGTTTGACTGTGTTCATGACTCGTCTGTGAAATCAACTGCCAAAATGGACTACTTGCAACTCATATACAATACGTTCCAGAATTGTGCTCAACTTTCAGGGGCAGTGGCGTGATCAAAAACGTTTGGGGGCAGAAACAAATCTGCGTCACCGCCACTCTTACAGGTAACATGCGCGCTGCGGAACGTTTTTTAAAGTGCGATCAGTGCAATCAAACTATAGCTAAGTTTAAAAGAATGTTTTGATTTTTTTTTAAAGATGACTTGAAACAAATCAAAGCTATAGGCCCTAATGTTGCATCTGAAGTTTAAAAGGAAATATATCATTAAAAAAAAAAATTCCTTACTCATTGTGACGAAATTGTGAGTAAGTCAACACTTAGGATTGTAGGATTGTAGGATATCTTGTTAATGACATGATGTTATTTAATGATTAACAGGAGGAATCCTATTAATACGTATTATCGATATCTCCATCATTTACACAATTATCATCATCACCATCATCATACTTATCTTCACTATCATAATTATCATGACCAATGCCAACATCATTATCATCTCACACTACTCATCACAATCATCACGATCACCCTCGTCATCATAACCATCACCATCACCACCATCAACCATCATCATTATTATCATTATTATCATCCTTATCAAGGCTGGAATAAAAGTTAATGGAACTTCGTTCGTGAATCTTAACCTTGATGATCTGGTAACACGTAGTAACTATGGAGTACTAGGAAGTTGGTTATTCGAAGTCTCAGATACAATCCGTGAGATAGGAAAAGGTACGTTATTTACAATTGTTATTAATTGTAAAGTACGCATTGTCGAATAACAAGAGTTCCATTCCAAAAGGAATTCGAGTAAATCAACGGATCTTTTTTAATTTACCACTTTCCCTTGTCAGTTATCACTCTTAGGTTTTGTTATTTTTTTATGGTAGGGATGTTACCATACACAATTTTACTTATCTTTAAAAAGGAATTCTAGCGATGAATTCTATTTTTCATAATTTCTTGGTAATTTGAATTAGTGTAGATTAAGATCCTTCTGAAATGAAACTCCGGGCGACCATATCTTTTTACACTTTTAAACCACTTTAACGAGTCAAATTTAATGTCTAACATATCAATACTGCTAATAGAGTACATTATGTCGTACGGTCGCCGTGGAACCGCTCTACGGCATGGCTACGGCGTGTCTAATCGCTACGGCGAACCTAGAAATGATAACAGCTATAACTCCGCGATTTAATCCCACCGCGACCCGTACGGCCTGTAAAGATAAGGATACGCCCTAGGGTGATCCTGAGGCCACTGCAGATTCTTTGCGGCTACCGCAAGTATCTCTCGATTTCGGGGGCGTATGGCAGCCGTATCCTAGCCGTAGAGTGAATGTGACCTAGGTGAAATTAAATAGAGGGAGCAAGTATAGCTACAAGTAGTGCAGTCCAGCTTTAAAGCTACATTAATTGTTGTCTCATCCAGTTTTTCCTCACTGTATATTCGATAGACCAAATAGTTAACACCCGTTTCATATTTCTTTCCAACAGTTCAATGTGGACCCTCGTTACCTAACCCTTGTTACAATGGAGGAACGTGTCATGGGGATAAATGCGTTTGCGATGAGGGTTTCAGCGGAAACTTATGTCATTTGGGTAACAACAAAAAAATCATATCTGTATTGACACAAATTGTGCTACCCAAGATAGGGGTATCGCTAGAAGGACATTAAAGGGTTAAGTTACTCCATTCATATATGTGTTGATAAACTCTACTTTTCTTTAGACTGTAGGTAAGTATAAACAGGAAGATGTTTTTGGTTGTGTGGAGAAATGTTTTATAAATAGGGATGTATATCACAAACGTTCAAACAAACGTTCCGCAAAGGGTCAGGTTGTGGTAGACCAAAACCCCAACCCGACACAGAGCATGATGCAACGAATTATATCAAGCTCCATCCCCAACACTTTTTTGAAAGGCTGAAAGGCCGGAAAAAAACCCAGAAAGTAGTTCATGGTATTCACAAATATGCGCTGGACTGCTAACTGTATAAGTAAATCGCTGTATCACTCTTTTTGTGTGAGCTCGGTGTAAAGAACGTGCACATTAAATTGAGCCATATGAAAGTCCTTGGAAGATAAAAATAATTGTTACCTGTTTATTGCTTTTCAATCGTATCATATATTTGTAATCTTTAACATTGTAAATGTTTCATTCAGAATCTGAAAGGTCTTTACCTTCGTACTTTCTGTAGCCACATCATTTGATAGAGCAATTGTTATCTTTAATTGTTTTCAGATGAATGTAATAACCGTTGTCTCAATGGAGCGAGCTGTGAGCAAGGCAATTGTACATGTCTAGCAGGATTTGATGGTGATATATGTCAAGATAAGCGTAAGTATCTTGAATATTTTGTTTGAGCTGGACGAATTCCTGTTCATGATTTAGCCAAGAAGTTTGAACAACCCGTCTACTTGAGCACACACTCACACCCTCTCCCACATACCCTTATACCCCCTCTTCAATTACGGCAATTATTGCTTCTGACACCTGAGATGAAATGAAAAGGGTGACGTAATTGACATTTTCTTTGCTCTTGAAAATCCTCAAATACCAGTTACATCTGTTGAGTGTGGGAGTACTTCAATGACCGTCCACGTAGATGCACGGCTCGTCACAGGGAACGCATCTGGTGTTCATTTTCGTAACCGATCTGGCAACGGTGTAATCGACGCTAGCACTGATGAGATCACTCTCACTACAGACTACAATGAATGTGGCACCACCTTAGAGGTATGACTCCTTAAATGATGACTGGTATGAATCACTCGTGTTGCCATGGCTACCAATACCATGGGCGTGTGCAGGATTTTTGAAGAGGGGGTTTAAACACAATGTTTGGCTCCAAGTAGAGCGCAGCCCAACTGCGTTGGGTCCATGGGCAGAGCCTCAATATGTTTAATTTGAAGTTTGTTGCGACAGGCATGACATGCTGGCATCAATGCAATTCTGTTTACTTTCATAAATGCAATTCTGTTTAGTTTCATTTAAAAAATTCTTTTATTCTTTTAAGTACCGATTGTCAAAGTCCCGTTCTGCTCTGCATCCGATACCACAGTTTTGTTGACGTTTCTGTGTCTTTTACTCTTCGTAAACTTAGGAAATATCATATGACGGTGATAATCTTTTTGACATCTTATTCCGCTACGATGGCACTTGATATTAAAATCAATAAAGAAAGGGAATTTGATGCACAAAGAAGTCAAAAATATATTTCGTCTATTGTTACATCACATTAAACAACGATATTATGGGCAGATATGAATATAAAAGTGAGTTATTATCAATGACATAGATGTATATTTTGATATAATTTACATGATTTCCTCGCATTGTGCTAATTCTATGAAACGACAACTGGAGGCATATTTATAATCCTGAATTTCAGGCATATTAATTTTAGGTCCTATGTAATGAATCTAGATTTTGTATTCTTCATCATCTGGCATAGAACGCCATTTTTAATTGGTTTTTGAAATTTGGAGAAACTTGGGTTTCAAGTCTATCTAAGCTATCCATATTTTTGTCCTTACATATATATGTACTTGTCATTTAATACGCATTATACAACGTTGTTTCACGTCTCCCGGATGGTCAGTAAAGTTATGGGTACATCCCCAAAAGTAGCCTGCTCGGCGGCCAGTTTTTAGCCAACTTCGTCCGGCCACCGAGCGGCGGCCGCCCGGGCACTGCTTGTTTTTGTCGAGCAGGCCACAAATCGATCGGTCGCCGCTATGACTTGTGATCATAATTAAACGAAATTGCCTATCATGTCTTGAAGGACAGTGCGCGACTCTCAATTTATTCACTTTATAAATAGTTGGTCTCTTAGGAGCATTCTTCTTTCCTTTCCNGGGGGGGGGGGGGGGGGTGAGAGGGGCTTCTGCCCCAAAGCCTCCGGACACCAATGATTACACCAAAATTTAACACCAGTATTTTGGTATGGGTGATTAGATGATTAGATCATGATGGTATACTTCATTATTGTAATGAGAAGGCATTCTTTCTATTACTCAGCATTGGGGATATAACCCGAACAGTAACTCCATGTATTACTGATTCATGTTCATATTCAGTAATGCCATTACAGGACAGTGAGTGATACACCATTAACCTCAGCGTCATCTTAAAATCGCAAAAATTAAGTATTATACATTAAAATGTATACATCAGTCTTTGACACAAATCGAACTGGATGCTGGGTTTCATTTTTTGTTTTCGTAACATTAATTAATTTGATTTTACTTGCTTTCATTACAGGAAGATAACACAACTATTACCTTCTCCAACGTAATTACTTACACCAAGCCTGGTTTGGAAGACGGTTCAGTAATCACCCGTGAATATCACATGCAGGTTCGGGTTGAATGTTGCCTCGAGAAAGAAGAAATCCTCAGTGGGTCCTTCAGACCACAGCTTGGTGAGGTAGCCTTTAGCGACAAGGGCTCTGGTGACTTCCATCTGATACTGGAAAGGTTCCGGACGGATGAGTTTAATGATCGTGAATCCGAAACCACCTCCGTTGTCTGGAAAGGAGATGACCTCTACTTTGCTGTGGGTCTTGAGTCGGTATCGGGCGTTGGTATGTTTATCGATAGCTGCTGGGCGACAACCACTCAAGACTCGGATGAAGGGCCACGTTACTCTCTAATTTATTCAGGGTTAGCAGAACTTTTCATGATCCTCAAGGAATATACATCATAGTAGTTCATTCACTTGTCTCCTAATCAAAGGGTTAGCAGTTCCAATACAAGTCTAGTCCAGAATATGGCCTATTTAATTTTGATCTACCTCTGCTACTTACTTGCTACCAGCCGATGATGGCGTGATCATTAAAATAGGACATCCGCCCGCGCAAAACGCCATCTTCGACGGATTGAATCAAGGGTGTAGGGAAATTATAAAGGACCGTGCAGATTCTGGACTAATACAAGTCCGGCGCTTAGGTCTTTTGGCAAGACATTAATCCACATTTACCATTCTCCCCCCAGATGTTAACTGGTTTACTGCTGGGTTAATAATAATTTGAAGGCCCGGAAGATCGGCATTGATGTTGATGAGGCTTCTCGGCTTACTTCGTTCCATCCGGTGTTCAAGTCGGGGCGGGCTGTCGGGTTCTACAACCTTTCTTAAAAAATTACCTCAAATTTACAAAAAAGTCGTGTGCTTCATGTTGTCGGATTAATCGATATTTTGTGAAAATATCCCCCAATGGTCAGGTAATTTGAATGCAAATAATCATAAACTTTCAAAGATCCCTTTTGAGATACGGATAAAGAATACAAAATAGTACGAAGAATATTATTGGCAAAAATATTCAGTCCTGACTGATTGCTAAACAAATAAAAATAAGAGCAACACATTTTTGAAAAGATATCATCAAACACGAGGTTTTGATCACTAGCCGTTTTCTTCGATTTGCTGTAGGTTTATCAGGTATGGTAAACTTGAGCCAATACTTTGGCGTTAAAGGCGAGCTGTACAGGTTCAGCCAAATATAGTTATATATAAATATAGTTTATTCCTCAGCACTACATCCTGACTTATGGATCCTGCTGAGTATCGTCGTAGAAGTAGAAGTAGAAGCCAGAATGGATTAGACAACACAGCGAGTTCACTGACAGGTGGATATCTCATTAACTCAGCTCTTAATTAACATAAGAACAAGAGGATCATCGGGGACCAACAGTCATCGATTGGGGGAAGTTTTCTATATAGAGGGAGCAAGTAGCTACCAGTAGAACAGTATTGCTTGGCAAAGGGGAAGTTTTTCACAAATTTTATACCTGACCCTTGGGGAATCACGACTGGATTTTTCACGAAAGTTTGTGTAACCCGAAGACGCAAAGAATCAATGGAACGATATAAGCCATGTTATCGTTATGAGTATTATAATCAAAGATATTATCATTATCATCATTACTAATATTCTCCTTCTTCCATAACGAAATTGCATGACTCCCTAGCCGTTCTCTCACGGGTATGACTTCTAACTATAGAGTACATGTTTCAATTGGTTCTACAGTTGCCCAGATGAAGAAACAGTTGCTATCAATCGTCTCCTTGGATTGGATCGAGAAGGCTTTTCTTTTAGAGCATTTGCCTTTGTTGGAGATTACACTGAGGTGAAATATTTACATGGCATGAACTCATACACCTAATTTTATTACAGTTTTGTTTGCCCATTACTAGTAAGTATATTACAAGAAAGAAAAATTGTAGAATCTCGACCCATAGTTAAGTCATCTCTGCCTTGTCTCTTTGGGTTCAGTAATTACCTACGTGTAAATGAATGGCTAGCGTGCAACCCAGGTCGTGAACACATTCACCGAGCTCTATGGTATAGGATACAGAAACCTTGAATCGTATTACATTTCACGTCATCTTATTAGAGACTTGTTTAAAGCCCCTTTTTTCCATTTTTGGATCATAATTGCACACATTCAAGGGAAATTTCACCCTGATATAAGTTTGGTTCTAATAACAGCACAATAATGAGAAATACAAATAAGTGAAAATTCAGCAATATCAGGTAAAAAAAAAAAAAAAAAATAGGAAAGTTATAGCAAAATGATGTTGCCCTCAGTGAAACACAAATTGTGAGGTACCTTGCGAACTCTTTTCCATTTTCCTCTATACATAGACTTACATAAAATTTCATTTTCTTAGTTATTGATGACGGCATAAATATGTTTTATACAGGGGTTGTTTAAAAAAACATATTCGTAATAATCATTTTCAGGGTGAATGTATGGTTTGAAATCTCTGAAGATAAATTTAGATTCTTGACGTTTAGTAGTACACGGACAATGAACTGGAACCTCACAAGATACATCAAAGAGAAGCCAATTTTTTATTGTTCAATGCTCCTTCAAAATTTCATAACTTTCTCATCTTTAATTGTTTTATAAGTTAAAACTTTCACTGACCCATTTCTCTCGATTTTTCTGTTTCATTTAAAACCAACTTGAAGGGATAGTTGAGTTAGTGTTGCAGAGGGCGTGACACATTTTTTTTTGTGTGAGACAATGACAAACTTGAGTGTCATATTTAAAAGAACATACAATTTAAATGACAAAATAATCTTTGATCAAAATCGGTTCAGAGACGGCTGAAATATCCACTTCTAATATTTTTGTACCACATTGGATGATTTGAACCAGCCGTTGAAAAAAAACGAAAAAGCGCATCATACGTTTTATTCGAGCCAATGCCGATGTTGGCTTTGTTTAAACTAACATACCCTGGTTGGCTTTTTTCGTATTTGTTATCATACGCACAACGAGCCGACCCATGCATTGTTATTATTAATTAAGCAATTAATTAACGGTCACCGTATTTTTTGGGAGAGTAGAGCTGAATTGGTATGGTCGTATGGCTAAATTTCACATATGTTGTGATCTAAAAATACCTTCATAGCGATTTTAGGTCCTAAAAGGTCACTAGAAATGTCCAAAATAAGAATAAGCAATAACTATGCTCTTTGAAGGCATGTGCGGTCTCAAACAAGAACTCAACCATCCCTTTAATATCAGGGTGGGATTCCCCTTTAAAAATTAGGAAAACTGTAAAAGCACATTTGTTTGGATGTTTAGACAGTATCAAAAAAAAATCTATTGTAATGCATGCATCATCATATATTTTTGCCCAGGTGTACATTCACTGTTCAGTGAAGGTCTGTAGTGCCGCGAAGGCTCAATCATTCCGAGACGCAGGATGCTCCTCAGAAACTCCACCTCCCGACCGCAAACGTCGATCTTCGTCCTTTCTGTCCACTCAGACCATCAGTAATGGTCCGATCCACATCCGTCGCCCAACCAGCGATATGGCTACTAATGGTATGTTCTATTTTGTAACAACAACCATTTGACAAATCTGAAAATGTAACATTTTCCTCATATATTAATATATAGATAGCTAAGCAAACTCAGATGTGAGGATTCTTTACAGGACAAAAATAAGGATTGCAATAACTGAAAATATGCCATTAGCAGATGCTGTGTTCTATTTTCTACTTAAAGGTGGAGGGGACGGGGAGAAGGGGGACGGGGAGGAGGGGGCGGGAAGGAGGGGGACGTGGAGGAGGGGGACGGAAGGGAGGGTCGTTCCCTGTTCCCTTGGATACGCTTCTGAATATAT
>BEXV01005154.1:7357-19255 GCA_003118195.1 Hemicentrotus pulcherrimus | reverse complement strand
GTAGTGCAGATCGTGCATTCATGTTAACAGAATCATAATGGTCTTTACGCTCCTCAGTTGTTGGAAGGGAACATGGGACAGACGATGAATATGCAAGTCGTGTGTTACTAGTAGCCATCAGACTCTCCTGGATATCATCGACTGTACAATACGTACTGTCCGGGTTTGATGCTGTAGGAGGGACTGTATCCGCATTGTGCTGTCTGATGGTGTTCGCTTCATAAACAGTGTCCCTTGTAGGTATTTCGACAGTGTTTTTATCACAGGGATTGTTACGATGAACGGTGCATTTCTTTTCCAACGCTACCAAATTACGCCGTGAAGGCAGGGTTGGAGGCTTGTCTTGCTGGTTAGAACATAACGACAAAGCTCCTTCCTGGGTGCAGTCGTCATTATTGTCTAGTTGGCGCTGATGGGGTAACTCAGGAACCCTTGCACTTTGAAGGTGGTGTTCCTCGTGCGATAGGACAGTCAGTACATCTACAGACTCCGCACCTTCTTTAACAACTGATGTCGTAAAGGCCGTGCCGATGTCTCGATTCATATCTTCTCTTAAACTGTACCCCCTTTTTATGAGAAAGTTTTGGTAACATTTGGCCCAACATCCACACATGCTGAAGATCACTGCAAATGCTGATAATCCCACTACTGAACACATTGTCGTTAACTGAGTTTTGGTAAGTTCGTCGTCCGATTGGACTGTGTGACAACTTGTTACATTATTTTCCTTATTTGGTGATGCGTTCCCCGAAATATTTTCACACTTCATTATGATATTGAAGCTGTTTTCTTCTTCATATTTCGGTAGAACGGACAAATTGCATTTAACATCTTTTTGTATTCGTACATTGATAATGTCTTGAACTATTACACGGCCATGATCTTTCTCTTCACCACCAATAAGCACAATTTGCTTGATATTGACCGCAGGAATCTCTTCTGAATAGTTGAATAGGACCAGATTCGCACCAGTACCGTACCAACATGCTGCGGCTTTTGAGTCTTTGAACTTGTATTTGTCTAAAACGTCACTTTGACTTTGGTCTTTTCTAATCGAAAGTGATTGTACCGTAAGAAACGTACATTTTCCTTTCATGTTCCATTTGTCATTATATATAACACACTTGCTCGGTATGATCTCTTCGTTAAATATGTTTTTTAGAGCAAAGTTTGCAGTCAGTTTACTTGATAAATTTAAATGACCTCTGTGGTTTATCCGAGTTGTTTCATATTCATATAGCACTTGATACCCTGCAACAAGTTGTGCTCGATCCCCTTTGTTCACCTGCAACCACTGGCATGACATTTGTAATTTACCGCTTTGTCTATCGAAGAGCGTAGAACAGTTAGGTGCTGTACCTTCAATGGTTAAATTCAGGATAACAATAGTACATATTGATTTTGAATCCTGGTAAATTTCGACGACGTGCTGTCCCGAATCGGTTTGCTCAGTAAACGCAATGGTCATCTCGAACTGGGTCCCGTTGATCTGACTCACCGTATAACGACTATTTTCAAGAGATGCGTTGGTAATGCATTCCAAAGTACGATTCTGTAGTTTTTTACATACTAACTCTCCCCTTGTCCACACAAGTGACTGAGGACTACTACTTGTCTCTTTTAGGTTAAACTTGAGAGAAATATTCTTTCCATTCTCCGCATGCTTTGAATCTTCTTGTTGCTTGTTACACCATAATGTATCATCTTGCGAACAAGTCTGTTGGATGAAACATTGCAAAATAAAAGAGACCACAAACAATGTCCGTTCTACAGCGATGGTTTCTTGAGACATGACGATCATTTTTTTTTCTTCTAAAAGAAGTGGTATAAAGGTCCTTTCACATAACAATATATAATTCAGAATGACTAAATGATAGAGCTCTTGTTTAGCGTTTCAGGTGGTAATGTAAAGAGCGATATAAAAGCCTATGTTTGATACTCATGGTCGGTTTGGAATGATGAAAGCAGAGACAACATACTCGCGTAAAAGAGGAGGGGCTTCACAAAGTCTTCTGCGAAGACCGTCCTCCTTAACAACAATGGCCAAACTTAGAACTAGCAATAGCCAATGGATGAAGCGCAAAGATAGTCGGAGCACTCATAAGGCAACGAAGGGAATGACCTAAGAGGATGAGCCGTTGCTTAGAAAATGAACCCTACACAATATTCACTTGTTCGTGTTGGTGAGTGAAAGTGCCAATTCATTTTCCCCTATTTTGTTCATCTTTGAGAGAAAAGGTGATTCATAAGAAGGCACTTTGGAGAAACTTAAAACTATTGTCCAAATTTGCTCTCCTTTGTTTCACTACCCTGACTTTTTTCAAACTATGTATTCATGGTTGTAAATTTCCTGTCACCTTTACAATCAAATATGATTTATTACTTTCCAACCTAAACCTACAAAAGGCTTTAAGAGTCAGGTTTCGAGAACCTTTAAAACAATAGGAACATCGTTAAAATCGTCCATATTACTTTAAATTACTTTCGGTGTTATAATTAGCATTAAAATATACAACATTGGCATATAGTGCTCATCTTCATCAGGCAACATATTGTTCTCTATTTGACTGAATTGCATTTTAAAACCACTAGAAGAAATCTCCCCTTAAATTGGCTAGAAAAATCACGAGCTTACAAAACATTTCAGTAGAGTAATTCAGGAAGACAGTTAACTTGGTCAACATAAGTACTTTGACCATAATGATAGGTATTTTCACTTTTACAGAGGTGGACTTTCCTATCGCGATGTTTTACCTGATTAGATAAGTAAAATAAAAGTTTAGTGAAGAGATAAGTAAAATGTAAATAACAAATTATTTATACGAGGAACGCCAATATTACAGGCAAATTATATTATGGTAAAAATTGATATATTAATCTGTGCCATAGGTTTTTTGACTGGATGGTTTATTCCAATTACCTTAGAAACGCCTAAAAAGAAAAAAAAACATGATCAAGCTTTCTCTTTGGTTTAAAAATCACTGCCGGATTATTTTGGGTCTGAATTATTTTTTCAGGAAAAACATAATAGCATTTGCAACCGTTCTTCTTGTTCAAATCAAAGCGTATTCATATACAAATCACCGCCACTTTTTGATTCATCGGTAGGACTTGCTAGGCTGTTGTCGTAGACATGGTAATCTTGGTCGGTGCTTGGGGCTCGTAGATGTAGGCCCTCCTCCGGAACGAGAATGCTTTGAAAGTAATCATCTAAAGGAACCCTCGGGCCATCATAATCTGACTCCGCAGATACCAAGTTCTTGGTTTTCCGTCTCATGTCTGGCTTCGCGTAGAGTGCATCCAAGTCTGGAATCAGTGAGCTTTTAGCCATAAATTCGTCTCTCGATGTCTCCTGTTGACCCAACGACAGACGTGACCGGTTAATACTGTGTGATCCTTGGCTATGTACAGTTGGAGGGATGCCTTCAACATCATCCATTGAACAAAAACTACTGTCTGGACATTGTGTCTTGGCACTGACCGTGCACGCATTTCGCTCCCTAGGGCCGACAGTGTCAGGTTTCACCATTTTTCCTTGCAAAGGCATGTTTAGTGGTCCACCTCGTGGTCCACCTCGTGGTCCAGAAAATGGTCCCATGGCACCCTGTATAGGAAAAGGCTGATTTTCGTCTGTTGAGCGCTGGTTAAGTGCATCTCTTGGGGACCCTGGATCTGCAGTTTGTTGGGGGTGTTTGAGTCATTGCTACAGCTCCTGCATTATCCTCATCCGCTGCCGTTGAACCTCTCTGAGGACCATTCCCTATATCCCTTCTGACAAGATAATGGTCTTTATGGGGGATATTGTACCTGGAATAACATTTTGTAATGCAAGCACCAGTGACACATCCAAACGCTAATGCTGCTATTGTGGTTGCTGCTATCAACATACCAAGGGGTTTTGCCGTACAACCACCCGGTTTCGATACCGTCCCAGACGCCTGAGTAGAGAATGGAAAGATATTACTTTCCGGAAGATTTTCCTCTTGATTGTTTGACGTCGAATCAAGTCTTGTAAAATTCACCGTGATGACTTTACATTGCTCATCTTCTCTTGAATTGTTATGAATAAGTTTTAGGTCTGCAACACGTAGGGATAACGTTGCACTTTCGTGTTTGGCCTGTTTTCTAACAATCAAGCTCGTCATGTTTAGAATAGTTATCTTTGACAGTGCTTCGTTTGAACTGCAGAGGAATAAGAGGGTAAAATCAGCGTCTCTTTCTTTGCTTTCATTGTAATATTGTGTAGAGTTGCCGACAGATAATCCATTGCCGTCACCGTCATATACTAGTAGGATGGGTTCGCCTGGCTTGGTGACGCAATATTCAAAGTCCACTTTTTGACCGGAAGTATATTCAATAAGATGAAGTGTGACCACGGGGAATTCACACACTTCTCTCGCTTTTCCTTTCCTGTGAGTAACAATACACTTCTTAGGTACCGTGATTTTATCAAGTGTCTTATCAAGACCAACGTATACGCTGAATTGATGCGTCATATTAAAGGAACCGTTGAAATTCATTTCCGGAATCTGATGTTCATACAGGATTTCGTTGCCTACTTCAAAGTGTGCTCGATCCCCTTCGTTCATTTGCAGCCATTCACAAGACATTTGTAATTTTCTTCTTTCATTGTTGAGTTGTGTTGAACATATCGGTTTTGGAGTTGCGACGGTTAAATTCAGCAGGAGAGCTAGGCAGAGTGGCTGGCTACCGTGGTCAATTGTGACAACATGATGTCCTGAATCATTTTGCTTCGTGTAACCAATAAACAAATCAAAAGTAATGTTGCTGAATTTAGTCAATCTGTAACGCTCAACTATAAAATCTCCGTTTAAACCATCGTATTCTAAAGGTTTATTGTGTGGTTTTACCCACATTGATTCTCCCTTTCTCCACACTAACGTTTGAACGTTAAGTAATGGATCTTCCAAATAAAATCTTATGGAAATATTCTGTCCACTCCAAACGTTTATCACTTCTTCTTGCACTTTGCCACACCAAAATGTTTCGTCATAAGACAACGTGACGTGGAAAATAATAGGCAAATTAAGAAACGACAAAATCATTCTCCTGGCGAAATAAAAACTATTTGGAGACATTTTGGAAGAGTCCACAGTCAATACTGTCGATATCGAAGTCGTTATTGGAATAACAAAAATTAGCTGGTTTAATATGCCCCACACTCACCGGTCTACGCAGTATAAAGTACGTGTCGTTCAAGTCATTGCAATCACAATAAGGTAGTAGAGGAGATTCAGTAATATCTACAAGTTTTTTTCAGTAGAGAGTAGCTTAGAAATGTTTTGCTCCACTTACTCACGATCAACTTTAAAAAAACAAAACAAAAAAAAAAACATGGCGACAGAAAGGTAGAAAACTGTAAATGATTGATGGAACAATAAAGAGCGGGAATTAATTGGCGGCAACGACGCACTGTAACAAAGCCAGATGTAGAAATGGGCAAATCCAATTGATTAGTGTATTTAAGGGCGGAGCGTTGTCAGCGACATAAGTGGTTCTGTTTAATACAACCGCCTGTCAACTCTAAGAAGGTGTATCTCGTTTTATAAATCGTTGAATTGTAGCAAGCCTATCCGGATAAAAAAAAAATCAGGCATAGATGAGATTGATGGTTTCCTTGAATGGGATAATATATATATAGTGACGCCGCGTTCGAGTGACATTAAACTGTTTCCCCGTATGTATCGTAGTGAAGTTCAGTACCACATCCTTGTGGTTTCGCGATTGCTCTTGAATCGTATCAAGGTACATACACAAAACATGCCATAAGAGTAATGTCTCCTAACAATTTAAACGTGATATTCATCACAAATACCAAGTTCTCATAATGCCTTGTATTTCCAAACAGTTATGTTGCTTTTCATCTCATGTACATATATCTTTGATTTATGTTTCAAACATACGTCATTTGTTGAAATTATATTTGAGGGAATATATACATATATATATAAGTATATAGATATATAACAATAATCCAAATACTGCCTGCATTCTAGTGGTGAAAACATTCAGTTCGCATGCACAAATGTATATTGTGCTAATTAGATCATTTGCAAACATTTATTTATTTATTTTATTAATTTATTAAAACATCTTTCAACAGGATAACATTGATCAGCTCGCAGGCTGTTTTACACAATGGTCCTGCCTTTGCATAAGGATAGAAAATACAAATACAGACTGATATTAAGAGTAGTTGCAAACAAAATAGCATTTTTATACAAATGGTAAAAACGAAAACAACACAAATAGGAACAAAATAAGATTAGGGAAAACGAAAAGAGGAGAAAAAATATAAAATAATGCAATATTACATTTACATTATGACATTTTATATTATATTTATATATAACAATGAAGTTAGTTAGCATTTTATGTCGAGATTAAGCCCAATGAGTTGTGAATATGGTTTATATTGCATACCATAATTATAAAAAATAAATATCAAGTTTAGGACGTAATGTAGGTATTTAAAATTTCTAGGTAGTTGGGTTAGCAATCATTATAGTTATTGCATATAATGTTGTAGTAGTGAGGAGAAACGGCAGTGGACAAATTTTATCCATTAAAGGAATATTTTTTATATTGAAATTTAAAACTCTCTACTGAATTGGCATTTTGGATATCATTGGGAAGCTTATTCCAATTAACCGCTCCAGCATACTTAAAAGATTGTTTGAATAAGGTTACGTTGGGTTTTGGCAATACTACATTAAGGGAGGTAGCATTTCTTGTGTTTAGGCCATGGCGGTCGAAATACATTTCTATTTCATTTGATAAACGAGGTGGAGCAATGCCCCTTATACATTTATACATAGCCAGAAAATAATCATGGCGTTGATCAATAGTTTGCTAAGACAGTTTTTTTTTTTTATCAATGTGTTGCCGCTTGCAAGTTCATAGTCAAAGATACCAGTTACATATCTAGCAGCTCTTTTCTGTAATTTCTGAAGGGGCAGCTTGTAGCTGACTGGGCAATTTTCCCATACAGAAATTGCATAGTCTATACAGGGTTGGATTGCACACTTATAAAGGGTGTTCAATAGTTCTTGGATTACGAATTTACTCAGCTTTCCTAGAGAATAGATTTTATAGGCAATAAATTTACATAAGTCTCTTAAATATACATTCCACTTCAAATTTTCATCAATCACTATACTTAAATATCTTGTAGATTTTACCTGTTCGATCAGTTCATCTTTTATGTATATATTTAATACTTTAGAGGATCTTAATTTTATTAACATTGTTTTGGTTTTACTTGTGCTAATGCGTAATCGATTTTGTTTAAACCAATTTTTAAGAGCATTAATATCTTTTTGTAATTTCTGTGTAACATCATCTAGCTTACTTTCTGCAACAGTGACTACAACATCATCAGCAAATATGTTGCAGACGCCTTCAGTTATACATTCAGATATATCATTTATGAATACAAGAAACAAAATGGGGGCCAGGACACTGCCCTGTGGTACTCCGATAGAAAGCTCTCTTGTATCAGATAATTTTCCTTTGGAGTTTACCACTTGCTTCTAATACTTAAGTAGTTTTTGAACCATATGAGCCTGTTTTCAGTTATTCCATATTTTTCAAGTTTGAATAGAAGAAGCTCGTGATCAACACAATCAAAACATTTAGAGATGTCTAGAAAACATGCACCAACCATTTCTTTCGTATTTAAGGCTTCGTAGAAGTCATCTATGACGCAATGTAAGCATGTTACAGTTCAATGGTTTGGAAGAAAGGCGTAATTATCAACATTAATCATATTATGTTTTTGAAGGTAGGAAAGTAACTGTAATTGTACTTCCTTTTCTATAATTTTGGGAATATGACTAGCGACCGAAATCGGTCGATAATTTTTTTTCTTTATTTTTTAGAGCCTTTTCCTTTGAAAATCGGTGTGGTACGTGCAATCTTCCAATCATCAGGTACTATTCCCGTATCCTGAGTTGCATTAAAGATGGCACAAAGGGATTGAGCAATATATGGTGCAGCTAATTTGAGTAATTTAGTGTCAAAGTCTAAGACCTCTAAATTGCTATTTGAAGCTAAGTTAGTTAAATGTTTTAGAATCTTGGAACTAACAATTGGTTGAAAATAAAATTCATAAATACAATGTGGATGATTCCATTTCGGTTTTTTTTATTAAATGATCTAGAGATATTGTTACCTGTATTAATAAAAAATAAAAAAAGGAATTTCATTACATTCAATATAACAGCTCTGGTCCTTAGACTTTGTCACTCCAGAAATCTTATTCAATTCTGTCCATAATTTCTTCAAATTATTTTTATGTTTATTATGAACATCCCGAAAATATTCCTGTTTTTGTTTTCGTATGACACAGATAATATGTTTTTTTTAGTTTTTTATACTTTTTATCAAAATCATTTTGAATTTCTTGTTCAGGAGAGGACACTGACTTTCTTTTAAGAAAATCTCTGGTGTACATAAGTTTTGCAATTTCTGGAGTCATCCAAGGACAATATCTGTCGTTTACCCTAGGTGTCTTGATAGGTGCATGTTCATTACTTATTTTCAAAAATGTTTCTTTCCAAGTAATCCATGCTACTTCGATTGGAACATCGTTAGATAATTGAAATATTTCAGCTGATTTTATAGAAGCAATAAATCGATTTTCATCAAATGATTTATAATCACGAAAACGACGAGTTTTATGTTGCTTCTTTATCATGATAGTGTTAATACAAGTATAAATCATATAAGGGGCACTCATGGACATTTTTGCAACACCACATATAATGTGCTTCTGAGGAATTGAACTTAACAAATGGTCTATACAAGTTAATGATGTAGTAGTTACTCTTGTTGGTTTATTTATCATGTGTGTTAAAAGGAAAATATTTTCTATGTGATTAATTTGGTTTTCATGGAGTGATTCCTCCATTTTATAATCAATATTAAAGTCCCCTAACATATGAAATGGATGGAAATTACATCGTGCGTTTCGAGGCGCTTTTATGCCTGGATTACATTTGGCCTGCGATGAGTCTACGGAGCCCCTATCCTACCCGGATCCCCTTTTCCATGCGGCCTCTGTGCGGAGGCAGGAGGCGGCCGTGAGATTTTCGTACGGAGCCTGCGGAGACTGCACGGCTACTGCATTAAAAATGCTCGATTTCCGTACAATCTCCGAGCAGCCTCTGTACGGATTTGCCCCTGCCTGCCCCGGCCTGCCCCCGAGGGCCAATACAATAAATGGCACGATGCTCGTAGATAATGTAAATACAAACATCGTAGCCCGTAGCCTTTTCATGGATATCCACTTGAAAACATGTAGCGGGTGATGAGGAAGTAGCACATTAAAATGAACACTGTCTTCGTAACATGAAGGAACTTCATATAAATATATATGTATTTTGGTGAGTTGGCCTTCGGAATAATGTATGACAATATGTGTTGCATGTATTTACCCCCAAGAGCGGAGGAAGATAAAACAGCTACATTTTAATAATCCCTTTTATCGTATTTCCAAATTCTTAATATATGATGGAATCAATATTCATAGCTATATTGGAAATTGAAAATGCTATGGTCATCAGTGAATAAATCATTCAACAAGTTCATGTTCAGGGCACCAGACAATGTTTAAGGAGTGGAATCAAAACTAGTGGTGGTGTTCGTGTAAATTTTTAAAATTGAGTTGAATTGAATAAACATTTATTTTCATCATCATGACAATATATCCAAAAATAAAATATGGAGTTTCATCACAGATAACAATATGAAAATTTCATATAATTTGGCATAACAGCATTCAATATATAAAGAAAATATGAAGGTATAAACCATAGAACAAATGGGAAATGGTGCATCCGTAAAAGCCAATAAGGCTTGACAATTGAATGCACCAGGCGCAGAAGTAATAATAACATATACTTTGAAGACGAAAAAAAATGAATAAAAAAGAGAAGTATTTAGTATGAGAGGTGTGGTCTTCAAAAAAATAATGCATTATAAAGAGAGAGAAGATGTTTCTTGTAAAGTCTTTTGAATGAATTATTAAATCCGACAGACTGTAAAAAAAAGGAGGTAAGTATTCCACATTTTAGGACCAACATAAAAAAGAACCAACAAAATTGTATATTATTTGATCGAAATTGTTAAAATTTCATGTATTAATCAGTATAAGGGACATTACTGAAGACACACACACACAGGCACACACGCACAAAAACCACACATACACACGCATACACACACACACACAGACCCGAAAAGACACGTCATTTGGATACGATTGTTGTTGATTGATTCATCTTGGCAATTTATCATGGCAAAGCTTATAACTATATGATAGATGATATGATACAATAAGCCTCACATTGAAAGATGGTGATAATCATGATAATGATGATAAAGTTCAAGTTGCAATAGAAGGGACAAAAAACACATTAAACAACATGTTATATAAAAACCATACCCAACGTGTACAGCTACTCTCGCTACCATCGTAAACATCTATTTATCCATTGCCATTTTTGAGAAGGGATTACATAGGTAAACATGCATGAAGCAACATTTCTGACAAATAAACCATTCTCACATATGCCTAACTATCATATTTATCATCCCAATCCCAGTAATGATCTTTATAACTTCTCAATTATCGCACCAATCACCAGTCAATATTTAAAACAAGATTCAGTATCTATTTCCTTCTTATATCAAATAAACATATACTATTTACAATAGATGAAAGGGGCGAAGTTTTGAACGCGAGGCTTGTGATAAAGTCGCCATAACAATGCACATATACATATGAATTGCATACCATAATCTATATAACAAACCTATAAAGAGAGAAAGAGAGAGAGAAAAAAATCGTAATAAAGAAAGAGGTCAAACAAAGAGTACAGAAAATTGGGCAAGACATCTGTTAAAAATAATGTTTGCTATACAAATTATACTGTTCACATATTATATCTTCATGCGTTTGTGCAGGGGATATAATGCAAGTTTTAATATAATCGTTTACAGGATTTCATTTGTTCCAGAGGTGTGGGATCAGTAAAACAGTTGACATTATCATAGCTTTATTCATATTTTATTTATTCAATTCAATTCAATTCAATTCAAAAGACTTTATTTCCATTAAAATGATATAGTACTGACATTATACAAATCATTAGCATTATGTTGAGTTAATTAAGAATGTGAAGCAGGCGATGGGAGCACCTTTATAAATCTTGTTTTAGATTGTTGATTCAGGCGTCCGAATGAATAAAATAATTACACAAATATAATAACATAACAATAATTTCGCTGGGATTTATAGATTCCCACTTTTCACTCCGTACCTCTAATTCGTGATAGTAATCACGTCTTTCCAATCGTTAATTTTTATGACATTCATTAAGTTTCATATTGTATCTGTGGTACACGCCCACACTTTGAAGACCGTTCATGCATATTCATATTCATTTATTAGGTGTGGCTAAATCTCCTTAAAGACGTAAGTTTAGTTTGAAGGAAAAAACGAAATTCACTCGGCTGTTTCAAATTTGATAGAGCACATTTATATATAAACCTTCTTCAGAAAGAAAAAAAAAATACCGAAATTAAATAACAAGCGAGTATATCATGTCCAAGGCCGTGTCTAAAAACTTATTACAAGTTGTATTGTGTAACAAGTCTTTCGATTATTGAAATATAATATAAATTGATTGATAACACATTTATATCCAATGTGTCACTACATTTTATTGACTGTTGTATTATTTTTAAATGGTAAAATATGCTTTTATTTCAAACTTAATTAATTTACGCATTTTATATTATCTAATAGAAGTAGTAGAAGTAGTAGTTACTTCTAATACTACTTCTACTACTACTACTACTACTACTACTACT
>BEXV01005152.1:0-16226 GCA_003118195.1 Hemicentrotus pulcherrimus | reverse complement strand
ATGATGATGGTTAGGGTGGTGGTAGTGATGTTGATGGTGGTGGTGGTGATGGTGATAATTGATAGTGATGGTCCTACTGGTGGAGGTGGTGGTGATGGTGGTAATTTATAGTGATGGTCCTACTGGTGGTGGTTGTGGTGATCAATGATGATGGTGGTGACGGTGGATGTTATGGCAGTAATGGTGGTAATGGTTGCCAGAGTTTGTGTCCTACCACTAATCAAGCTTTTATTTATCTTCCATTCCTCCAGGCATTTAACCATGGTGAAGGCTCACTATGGCGATCAAGTCATCGTCAACTTGCTAGGAAGCAAAGAAGGAGAAGACATGCTCAGTAAATCATTCCAGGTAAAATAGTTTGTATCAATAAAGTAGTCACTCAAAGAATCAAAAGTGTTTTTAAATGATCTAAAATTCATATCATTGCGAAAGGGAAGCCTTACTTATCAAATTTAACAACTTCCCTCTTCCAAAAATGGTTGGGGCCCACAGTAATCATCTCTCAAATGTTGATTTTGAGATCCAGATTTTCTGCCTTCAGCGGTCCTATGTAGAGCGTCCAGATTTGTGACGTCGCATGCGAGACACAACTAGCATTTTACGCCTTTCCATGATATCTATATGATTTTTCAGCAATTAATTCATGTTTTTCAAGAGAAAATCTTTCCATCCAGCAGTTGTCATAAATTTTCTTAGAGTGACTACTTTACATGATTATGTGCATTAAAGTCTCCAGGATGTGAAGTGCAGGGTACGGGTTCAAATCCCTGCCACAGCATTAACATCCTTTAGATACCCTCGACCCATGCAAGGTAAATGAGTACCATGCAGAGAGTAATTCCTTGAAATGCTAGAGTACCATCGTGGCAGCCATACATGTAATTGTGGAGCGCCAGTAGTGTCAAGCTTGACAAACATGAGCACTGTATGAGAACTGTATGAGAACCTTCTATTATTAGGGACTTTTAGATTTGCACAAAGACAATGGGGATTGCTACGATCGACGTCCTTTTAATGCACTGCCTTGAATGGATGTCACATGTATCAGTCCACACAAATCTAAAAGTCCATATTATGATGATTGAAATCACTATAGCCATAGTGTATTGGGAGATATCATTGTGACATGCATACATGAGCGTGTTTAATATGTTATGACTATTAATAATGTTGTACTACATGCAATGTCCCATTAGGTGCTATAGTGTATCCATAATTTGTCCTTCATCTTTTTACAGTGATTTCTGGCATCCTAGAAAATCTAACCCTTTTGGCATTCCTCTTTCTCAATCTAGAACCATTTGAAAGCTTTGTCTCATTTACAAGACATTACTCACATTCTACTTGACTAGCATCAGGGACTAAGATCAACTTTAAGTTGGACTTAAATATGACAGGCCATTCATGCCAATGGTTGCACTCACCATTGGTCTCTTAATTATGATCTTTAGATAATATTTGTGCCTTTGCTAGTAAATGGTGAGAGTAAACTGTGGCATGAACGGCCTGCCATAGTTAAGTCCAACTTAAAGTCGATCTTACTTTTTGTGTAACATGTTCCCTCGTACAGAGGAAAGATAACTAATCTATATGTACGACCATTCTCTCTCTTTCACTCTCTCAATCTAGAACCATCTTAAAGCATCGTCGCACGATCAAGATACTCCTCACATTCTATTTGACTACCACCAGATGTGCAGAGGGAAAGTGGATAACCTCCCTCTTCTCAAGAAAAAGGTTGCCAAGGAGATGGACCAGTTTGGTTTCTTTTTCAGCGAGGGAGGGGAAGTCATCCGGTAAGCATTATTCACTCCTGGCTCACTGAAGAACTCCTTTCCATACTTTAAAAGAAAAAAAATATATCGGATTTAAATTTTGAATTAGTTACTTATATTAGATAGCTCTCTCAGATACAAAGATGTGATTGGTCTACAGCACGCCATGTGATTTCGATTAAGAGGATTATAATTTTCATATTTTATTTCCGGTTATATTTTGATGGTTTTATTGCCAATATGGTCAGAAGACTTTTTTTGTCATCATCTCATATCTAAGCATCCCTGCGGGTACCTATTTTTTGCAATAGCCGTGAACATTCAACACAGAAGCACAAAGGGCTTGACGAAAAAAAAATTCATGTAAAACCCAAGAGATCACGATTACCTTCAATTCCGAATAACAAAGTGTAAAGGAAGCTATATTTGGAAGGGGATTAATAAACTTTTCTTTACTGCAAGGGAGTTGTATTTTTCGTTGTAGCTGCGTGCTTCAAGAAATGTAACCCTATAACCTTCCCCATCAATATCTGTACCGTTTCACCCACAGGCAGCAGACTGGAACTATCAGGACAAACTGTTTGGATTGCTTAGACAGGACCAATGCAGTGCAGACCTTCTTTGGGCAAGACGTGAGTTGAAGAAATTTCAGGTCGTTTTTAATAATGGCGTTAATTGATATGGATTTTGTGATCCGTTTATTGAATGAATGAAGGAATGCTTCATTCAATTTAATTATTGATTGAGCGCCTAGTTGATTTCATTCTTTTCATGGATGATGGCTAAGCAGCTGAAAGCTCATAGAGAGTCCAGTAAACCTCAGATCATGTCTAGATTGAATGATTTATTGATTGATTGAATGAATGAATGAATGAATGAATTATTAAACTTGATGGTGTGATTTGTTGATTTTGTGATCAGTTGATTGAATGAATGAATTATTAAACTTGATGGTATGATGTGTTGATTTTGTGATCACTTGATTGAATGAATGAAGGAATGATTCATTCAATTTTGTCATTGAATGATTGATTGAGTGCCTGGTTGATTGATTACTTTTATTTTTTCCATGGATACTGGCTAAGCAGTTAGATTGTTAGAAGTTCTTTATGTTTCCAATAAACCTCAAGATCGAGTCTAGATTGATTGATTAATTGATTGATTTACTGATTGGTTGATAAATTGATCACTTATTGATTGGTTGATGAATTGATCACTTACTGATTGGTTGATAAATTGATCACTTATTGATTGGTTGATGAATTGATCACTTACTGATTGGTTGATAAATTGATCACTTATTGATTGGTTGATGAATTGATCACTTACTGATTGGTTGATAAATTGATCACTCATTGATTGCATGATTGATTGATTTCATTCCTTCCATAGATGCTTGCTAAGCAGCTAGAAGCCCTTGGAGTGTCCAGTAAACCTCAGATCATGTCCAGATTCTCAGAGACATACAAGACCATATGGGGTTTGAGTGGTGATCATATTAGTAGGATATACGCCGGTACAGGTGCATTAGAAGGCAAGACAAAAGTAAGTTGAGAAAGCGTTTTACACCTGTCTTTTTATTGTACTACACTCAAACCTGACTTTAGTTATGGATAAAGAGAAACACAAAAAGTGGTATTTGTAGACAGGTTCCTTTAGTATATGTTTCAATAAGAAATCATTTTCCAGGGAAACAAGAAAAAGTGGTTTTTGTAGACAGGTTACTTTAGTACATGTTTCAATAAGAAACCATATTCAAGAGAAACAAGAAATGTTGCAAAGTTTGTTATACAATCTGGATGACATGAGTACAATCATAAGCAAGGAAAGATTGCATTGATTGAGGTATTTAGTTGATGAAATTTGTAAATTGGATCCTTTGCAATCTTTTTATTTCATTTTTGTTCATACAACTTATAGTAAACATTATGTATAAACCACATATTTCACAGATATTGTTGTTGGCTCTTGATAGGCAATCCGTTGCTCTTGGTATTGGGTGTGGAATAATGAGTGAACTACTTTGCGAAAGAAATTGTTTGGAAATAGTCAAATAGGGTTATTACGTAATTCATGGGCATCATTATGGAGGTGTAAACCTAATGGTGTAACATTAGCTTTAAAGAGAAGGTTGAGTTTTGGAAAGAGGTGAAAAATAATTTGTGAGCGTTATTTTTGTATGCAAGCGTTGAGTTATGGGAAGAGGTGAAAAATCTATGCAATTGTTGGAAGAACATCAGAAAAAAATTCTTGCCTGAAAAGCATGGCTCTTCAAATGCCTTAATATTCTAAATGTAGCATGAAACATCATAATTAGGACAAATTTTTATGCCACATGTTCATGTAGTTCCACATACATCTTTCTGTGTACAGTGCTTTAAACTTTACCAAGACTGGGCCCAATTTTTTATCATTTTGATGATTCCTTAACCTTGCAGTACACTCCAATATTTATATGCTAGCTGATCAACCTTTTCTGATCGACTCCATAACTTTTCTTTCACAATGCATGACCAGAACTCAACTTTGATTTGATTTTGATTTAATTTATTTGTTTATTTGTTTCTTCATCTTTAATCTTTTCTCACAGGCGGGTAAGCTACGAGATGGTGCGAGGTCGGTGACCCGGACCATCCAAAACAACTTCTTTGATGGCACCAAGCAAGAATCTATAGATGTCCTTCTACTTGGGAGCTCCTTGGTAGGGAGCCTGGCCAACAAGGCTAGTTCACTCCTCCCTAGCAGTCATTTACATGGTGAGATAGCAGGGCTGCACTACTGGTATCTACTTGAGCCCTATACATAGCCAACGATGCCTAAGCTGTACCCGTTGGTCCCCCATAATCCCCTTTTTCTTATGTTAATTGAGAGCTTATTTGATGAGATAACCACCTGTCAGTGACCATGCAGGGAGGTCTAATCCCTCCTGTCTAAACTAGTGCAGCAGGGTTTTAAGTGCTGTATGAAATTGGATTATTATTTTTCTTCTCTCTTTCTCTTCCAGCTTCTCCTGACATCCTGCAAGGTGTGTGTGAGAGAGAGGGGGATTTCACATCGAGCTCCCGTTTCAGGATCTGCGTGGGGACGTGGAATGTAAACGGAGGCAAAAACTCGCACAACATTGCATTCAAGAACGAATCTCTCACCGACTGGCTTCTTGATAATCCACAGATAGTGGAGGAAACTAACCAAGGTGACAACAACTTGCTTCATATTATTACCATTGTTGCTGCTGCTTGTTGTGCCGTTGTTGATATTGTTGATGATATTGTTATTGATGCTGATGCTGTTTCTATCGTTTCTGTTATTTTTGTATGTTGTTAATACTGCTGGTTATGTTTTTGTTGTTATTGTTAATGTTGTTGATGCTGCTATGTTTTTGTTGTTATTGTTAATGTTGATGTTTTTGTTGATGTTCTTATTAGTATTGTTGTTGATGATATTGTTGATGTGTTTTTTATGTTGTTTGGATTATGAAGTTGTTGACATGGTCGATGATGTGAGTGTTGTTGCTGTTGTGATGGATTTTGTAGGTGTCGCTTTTGTTGTTGTTAAATGAATCTCTGTCTGACAGTTAGTTGAGGAAATTACTGAGGTAAGAAAACGTTAAGATTTATCCAAGCAAGGTATCTGTCTAGTACTCTCTTAAAGGGATCGTTTAACAACGTTAAATCTGAGATACACGACCCTATGTCTTATCAGTGTCTGTGTTATGGTGACATATTGAAGCCCTTAAAAAAATTGCGCTTCAATATGATCAAGAAGTGCCTCAAAATAGTAAAAATCTTTGAGTGACCGGTTTTACCACACTCATTTTCCCTACTAGACTGTAGTGTTATGAAAGCCGTCGGGCAAACGGTTTTCAAAATTTGTAATTTCAATCATAAATATCTTTATAATCAAACAGGCGATCAGCTTGTAAAATTCATGGGGTTCCTGACTGACCTAAAGGTTTATAATTATCATTGCATCATGAGCTAAATCCTGAATTTTGTTTCAGAATCTGAGACAAAGTTACCGGATCCCTTTAAAAGTAATGGCCAGTTCTTGCATGCGATTGCATTGTGAAAGAAATATTGTGGAATCGATCTGAAAAGGTTGATCATCTAGCATATAAGTATTGGTGTGTACTGCAAGGTTCTGGAATCATCAAAATGATAAGAAAATTAGCCCAATCTTGGTAAAGTTACAAGCACTGTACACAGAAAGATGTAATGGGACTACCCTATATAGTCTGGATAGATATAATAATTTACCAAATATATCAATTCGTAGGCAGTTTCCTGGCAAAATTTGTATCATCACGTATTAATCAAAACATTTTCTTTCACATGATTGGTAACAAGAGCTTCCATTTTATTTTTTGAGAGGGGGCGTTTCCAAATTTGTCTTTACCTTTAAGCTTCCTTCTTCAAAAATTGTTAGAAAAATGTAAGTTATTGATGTTTGTTTTCTTGTGTAGGCTGCTCCGAGATGGGGGTTGACTACTCAGTCCCTAATGACATCTATGCGATCGGCTTTGAAGAAATGGTGGATCTGAACGCAGGCAATATCATCAGCGCAAGGTTAGTACAGTGAGATATAGATAGATAGATAGATAGATGATACAAAGGTAGACAGACAGACTGACAGACTGACAGACAGCCAGCTATGTAGATAGATAGATAGACAGACCGACAGATATATAAATGCATGTAGGTAGGTAGGTAGGTACATGTACATGTAGGTAGGTAGGTAGATAGATAGATATAGAGATAGATAGATAGATAGATAGATAGATTGAAAGATTGAAACCTGTGGATAAATAGATAGTTTGATTGATACATGTAGATAGATGAATAGATGTTTATACAATTAGATATATAATTAGAAAGATTAAGAGATAGAATAGATGATTAGATATATTGATATATAGATTATGCCATCGGGGTTGAAGAAGTGGTAATTCTTATTGCTCACTATACCATAATTGCTGGATTCATTAAGAGAAAGATAGAAAGAGAGAGAGACATGAAAGATCAATACAGATATTTAAACCCCAAAATACTATATACATGTACATTTAGTATCTTTCATAACTACTTTTGATATCATACATGTGTTTTTTCTTCTTTTTTGTTTTCTTTGCAGTACAACAAACCAAAGAAAATGGGGCGTAGAGCTCCAGAAGTCGCTATCCAGAGATCACAAATACGTTTTACTAGTGTGTGAACAGCTTGTTGGTGTGTGTCTCTACATCTTTATCCGACCTCAGCATGCACCTTTCATCAGGTATAATTGCTTTCTTTTCTCTCAGACCTGGGGAGTGTTTCACAAATATCCTAATTTGAACTTAACTCTAAGTTGTACTTACCAATTAGGCCTGAACAAAAAAGATGTATTGCCGTTTAAGACAGACCCCCCAAAAATTGATATCTATAGTCGGCTTTTTAATTAATTTTTTTAAAACCGTTTTTTTAGAAAAAAATGTAGTAATTTTAAAAGCGGTCACTCAAATATTTTTACTTTTTTGAGGCACTTCATGATCATTTTGAAGCGTAATTTCTTTAGGGCTTCAATATTACACCATATCACAGACACTGATAACATGTAGGGCCATGCATCTCAGATTTAATGTTGTTAAACGGTGCATTTGATACAGGGATGTAGCAGTAGACACTGTCAAGACTGGACTAAAGGGGGCAGCAGGCAATAAAGGGGGCGTGGCTATCCGGTTCGTGTTCCATGGGACGTCCATGTGCTTTGTATGTGCCCATCTAGCCGCCGGCCAGTCGCACATCAAAGATAGGAACGACGATTACGCAGAGATCAGCTCCAAGATCATGTTTCCTATGGTAAGTAGAGGTTTAGAGGTCTCATGGTCTAGCGGAGAGAGCGCCGTAATGGTAGCTTTGCTTATGCTTGGGTAATCATCTCCTAATTTGAAAGTGCATAGATATGCGCTATACAAGAAACAAATATTATTATTGTTATTAAGTATCCTAATAGTTCTAATCAATTTTTTGGGAGGGGGGGGGGGTGGAGAGAACAATCCATATATCTGAGGAAAATCTTCATAGAGTCCTGCATGTTTCTATGAGGAAGATTGACAGCAATTATACTGTGCCATATTTCTGTTAAACTCATGTGGATTAATAATGAATTGCATGGATTCAAGAGTGAATGTTTCAGGGGTAATCCAACCTTAAAGGAAACTACTCTAAAAGAAGAAAAAACAGCCCAATCAGAGAAGCAGATTGGTGACAGTTTGAACAAAATTGGACAAAAAATGAAAATGTTATGAATTTTCCATACTTTTAATCTCTATACGTATGAGCACTGCAAATTGGCTGAATCGGTAGAGTCACAAAGTGCTGAACAAATTTCTGTTTGTTCCAACCCCAAATGACTAATATGTCAACTTAAAACAATGTATGATTCTGAATCTTTTCTTTTTAGAGAACCTTTAATAATGCTACCTATCGTTCATTATGAGACGTGCCCCAAAGGAGAAGCCGCTTTTGAGAAAAATACAAATTTGTGACAAACGGGAGAGTTGTCATTGACTATGTCATTATCCAGTGACCAAATGCCAATTTGTGACCTCCATAGATTTAGTGATCTCATACTTAAACTAATAACTTTCTTATTATTGGTGGGATTTATTTCAAACTTTCACCATCCTGTTCCTCATATTTTTTCACTTCTAAACAAATGAAATTATTACAAAGGTTGGATTCCTCTTTAATAACGCTTTCATTCTTGACATTTTCCTCCCCTAGGGTCGTACGTTAGAGAGCCATGACTATGTTTTCTGGTGCGGAGACTTCAACTATCGGATTGATAAAGACAACGACGAGGTGAAGGACCTTGTGGCCATCCATGATTACGAGGCTCTCAAAGAATGTGACCAACTCTTGATAGAGAGACGCAAAGGGAATGTAAGTGTCACTGGGGTCGAGCTGTGTTTGGTGACCAGTCTCTTGCAATTCATTACCATGTCAAATATAGAATGTGACCAACTCTTGCTAGAAAGACGCAAAGGAAATGTAAGTGTCACTGGGGCTGAGAGGTGTTAGGTGACCAGTCTTTTGAAATTCATTACCATGTCAAATATAATGCAGTGGAACCTCGTTGTAAAGAACAGGGAGGTGTTTCACAAAACTTGTCATAAGTGACAAATGACAGTTTCTGTTATAAGTTAGTGAAATCCTTGATTCTAATTGGTTATCAGCAGATTTGTCACTGATTTTAGTCATTTGTCATTGAAAATAGGCTTTGTGAAACGGCCCCCAGGTGGTCTGATGCTCATTCTGGGGATCCAGTTTTTGCACAAATCAGGGCCCTGTTTCATAAAACTTGTCATCAATAAGAAATGCTACATTTATATGGCAAATTTGCTCTCAGCCAATCAAATGCCACGATTTTAGTAGCTTTTAACAAGAAATGTAATTTGTCATTGATGACAAGTTTTGTGAAATGGGGCCCTGATCATGATCCCGGGGAGAGCATATGAACTTTCTAGTGGGAAGGGTAGATCTACTACCAGTAATTGATTTTAAATCACTACCGGTATCACTTTCTACGGTCAATGGATGTATAATGACCTTCATTAAACCGTTATTGCACTGATAGTCGAGTATGAACGTTTTATTTGTCTGTTTTGTAGACATTCCAAGGGTTACTTTCTACGTTCCTGTTGGGTGTTTTCAGTCAGACCGCAGCGTGCGCGATAATGAGGCTGTACGCTGATTTTTATTCAGCGTCTCTTTGGTAATCTCGTGCATTCACGTGTGCTGAAATTCACGAGATTTTCTGTGAGATTTGTAAGGGTGTACAAATACTTGCTTTTGTGGTCCATAACTTTAGTCAGCATGGCATCACACAACGGTAATTACTCTAGAGATCTTCAGCTTCAGTTTGATATGAAACTTGCCATATTTTACAATTTTGAAACAATCTTTTTTCACCACTTTTATGGTCGTTATTTTTGTAACATTTCAACAGCTATTTTGTACCCTGAATTTCGCTTTTGGTTCCTGACTTTGGTACATAATTAATTTGTTTACTTTGAGATTTGTTGGAAAGATGAAAAGTCACTGATCAAAATAATGTCAAAACCTAATTGACGCAAAATCATGTTTTCTTTATAATCATAATAATTAATACCCTAAAAACCCGGAAATTACCAAATTGTTTTTTCTATGATGGCGCAAAATTGTGTGATTTCATACTCGTGCACGCTCGCCGTCTGAGCAATGACAATGTATAACTGATTATTGAACTCCAGGGACCTCCGCCGCGCCACAGACTGGTCGAAAAAAATAAGAAAAATGATTAAAAAAGACATATTGTAGAAAATAATTACCAGAAGGGCAAACGACGTATTTGATCCAGGGTCCTTAGATCATTGCTATCGGTTGCCATGACTGCTTACGCGCACGTGCATTACAGGCGCACGCCACAAAACTAGGTTACTGAAATATGGTTTTCAGAACGTTAATAAACCAAAGCGGAACATATATGACGTAGTTGACGTAGTTGACCAATCAGAACGCTGTATTATCACATCGGCAAAGTTGACTACTTTTTTTAATTATTCATAAACATGAGCGTGATTTTTTTTGGTTCCTGACTTTGGTACAGCGTAAAATAAAATAATTTTTATATCATTGTAAAGAAAAATATTTATGCTTTATGCTGATTATAACATCTTCTTGACGCAAGAATGATTTCTATGTGAAAATCAGCCCTACTCTTTAGATAGATTTATTGTCGAAAAACCCCATTTTCAAGGCGAAATATCTGTTTCCAAAATATATCTACCATGATTGTCATATAAGTATATAGAGAGTGCAACTTCTTATCTTTAAAATAAGACCCATTTCATGAGAAACAATTATAAAGGCAAAAACTGCCGATCGGGAAGACCGTCTGCACTACTCATTACATATTCAAGACACGTAAATTCTTGCATACGTGCTGAGTAAATTAGAGGGTTTTCGCACCGGCTGCGGTCTGACTGTTTTCACGAAGACTAAGATTGACTTTAAGTTGGGCTTAACTATGGCAGGCCATCCATCTAACTATTTTAAGTGGTTGCTCTTACCATTGTTCTCTCAAGTGATGTTAGTTCATATTTTTGTCCTTCAAAAATTAATTATCAAAAAAAATAAATGGTGTAGATTTATGACCCAGTTTGTATGTCCCTTGAGAAACCCATACCAGTAAATGGTAAGAGCAAACAGTGGCATAAACGGCCTGCCATAGTTACGTCCAACTTAAAGTTGAGAAACACCTTCATGAAACCATTACTGCACTAATAGTCAAGTATGAACTTTGTATTTGTCTGTTTTGTAGACATTCCAAGGGTTTGCAGAAGGAACCATCCGCTTTGCACCGACCTACAAGTACGACCTCTTCTCGGAAGATTACGATACCAGCGAGAAGATGCGGACACCCGCCTGGACGGATCGCATCCTATGGAGGAGACACAAACCATTCTACTTCAAACAAAGCTCCGATAGTAAGGAACATCTCAAATTGGCAACACCAATTGTTTATAATCATGCTTTGATTTATAGCATATTTGTTTGGTCGAAAGATAACTTTGTTTTATAGTGTTCTGCCCGTTATATTGGTACTATAAACAACATAAATTGGAGAAGCACTGTATGTTGCTATAAGTCTGATTTTCTTGGTTATCTTTTGACTGATATTCACATTTCTGAATGATTTAACTCCACAAGTTCTACTAACTAATTCTTTAAAACTCCAAAAAGGGTTTTGGTGTTGCTCTGATCACTGTATCATGAGCTTTGAGAGGACCATTTATGACGCAAAAAACATATTTAATGTCAAGTTACAAAAGTAGGTGCAGATTGTCATCACGAACATCTTTATAGGTCTTGTTGTCTTGTGTGTAAAGGATAGTGCACTGTCTCTCTCTCTCCCTGTGTAGATCCGTTTGAAGTTTTTCCTGATAACTGGGACTCGGGTCATGTATTGCACTATGGTCGTGCTGAACTGAAGACATCTGATCACAGGTATACTACTCCTTTAATTATTTAAACATATTTGTGGCTTACACCCAGTAAATAAGATTGATTGACCGATCTGTATTGAAAAACAAGTCAGGAAAAATCTTGGAACCAGCGGGACTTGAACCTGCATCTACTGCTTGCCGGGCAGCGACTCTACCACCAGGCCATCAATACTCTTTAATTGCTCTCTAAGGAGTGTTTCTTTAATTTGTTGATACGGTGAAACCTGTCTATAAAGACCACCCAAGGGAGACAAGAATAGTGGTCTTTATAGGCAGGTGGTCTTTATATACAGGTTTGACTGTATAACCAACAAAATTAACAACAATTTTTTTTTGAAGAAATTGACCATTGGTGACTCACAATGAGGTTTATAGCTACGGTAAGGGTATTTGTTAGAGATCACCCTATTGGCTAAGGAGCTGTCATGTGACACTCGTCAATTTCTTATATGTGCCCAAGACAGCAATTTGCATGGTACATCACATACAACAGGGAATTATACTGCACACCACTCTTTTTGGCGCGTAACCATTGCTCGCATCATCTTAGCTTTGTACATGTGACGCTGCTACATGAAACACCTCAAGGAAAAAGAGGGGCATGAGCGGTGGGTTTTTTCACAAACATCCTAAGTTGAACTTAATTCTAAGTTAAGCTTAAAAATTATGGAGAGGCATTAGATAAAATATATTTTTAAAAGTGAAAATTATAGACTTTTTTTAAAAATTCCACATCAAGAAAATGAAATCTCCTTGATAATAGAAAATATGAATGGTTTGAATCCACATTTTATGCCTTTTTAAAGTAGCTTTTACGCCTTTCTAAAAGCTTTTTTAAAATAGCTTTTACAAAATACTTTCATAGATGCTAACGGCTTTCCATAATTGATAGTCCAACTTAGAGATAAGTTCAACATAGGATCTTTGTGAAACACTCCCCAGGACAGAGGTAAGCTAGCACACAACGCAGGCTTCACTCATCTGCCTAAGTTAGATTAGAACCCATGATCTCTGGTTCGACAGGCATGCTTTGACGACTGACCCAACTCGTTCTCTTAAATCAGTTTGTTCTTGTCTATGCATATGCGTACAGACCTGTGGTAGCCATTATCGAAGTGGAAGTCCAGCTCGTCGACGAAGACACCAGGGAATCTATCTTCCACGACGTTTTCTGCCAGCAGGGCCCGCCGGACGCCACCGTCATCCTTTCACTCACAGATCACCATGGCAACCAGGTAGTGTTTGCTGATGATGAGATTGACGCGGTGCTGGATCTGACTGCTTCAGAGGGAGAAGCTATCCTCGTCAGGTGAGACTGTGAAATCTGTATTCCACTGAATTTCAACCCAACCCTGGATTTAAGCTTGGTCTGAAGTCAAGATAAAAAAAAGTCAGACAGTGATCCAAGTGTTCCCCTTGTTCAGGGTGACCTTAGTCGTCGGGCTGGGATTAACTTGCGAATCTGTGGAGCAGGTCTGGCTGAAAGACACAGCAATAGTCCAATACCCTTCCTTACTCATCTCTTGTGAACTAAAATACAGGGTTATTCATAAACTTTATTCAATTTGGGACATTGCATTTTAGGCAGTACATGCTTAACCCTATTTCTACAGCACCCCAGCCATGGAACACGAACGTTCCATGGCCAGTGTGTAGCTGGGGGTGCTGTAGAAATAGGATTAATAATGTATACCTGAAATCATGATGTATATTGGATACTACAATTAACCCACAATTCAATTATGCTATCAAATAGCTTTAAAGACTTATCCCTAGGTTTTAAATAAACTTGTATCATATAATTGTATTTCACAGAACCGACCCTCTTCATACTAAGTAGTACATTATACCAAATTTTTTTAATTACTTGAAACGGCAGCTCAGTATTCTCTTGATTTGTATGAAGTTTAATTTCACCCTCTTTTATTTTGATTTACATGCTATTGCTACAATGTATAGGCCTAGTTAAATATGTCTTTGCTTCCCTCGCCCTTTTATCTTTATGCCTCTTTCTAACGGGTGTCTTTTATCAGATGACTGACTGCGTTTATAAGCGAATTATGATCAATTGTTACTGGAAGTAAATCTCCTTAATGCTCCGCGATCATACGCTCCAAATGAATTGGCCTGAAAAAACATGTACTGATCGCAAAATTCATCATTGTTGAAAATCAGAATGTCATTTGTTTAGTTCTAAACAGTTTTCTATCATTTTTTAAAATATCAACCAAATTAACCTTCTTTCTCATATTTCTTATTTTTTTGAGAGGTGACCCGACCTTTGCTCTTGCGACAATTGCTTTAGTTTGTTTTTCAAGTTCAGGTTTATTGTTAGAAACGGGGTTACGCATTAGTGTAGGAAATTGACTCTGAGCAATCGCTGCAAGATCGAATGTGTCGTACACCATTCCTGAAAACTGTGCAACTACTCTTCAGTTTATATCCTCAATCATAGTTTCATACCTCATTTACTTTATGATAACTTTCTAATCGTAATCGCCATTTCACAGGTTCGTTGGATCTGACATGCTGGTCACTTTCCGGCATGGACCCAGTGCTCTATCAGCCCGGGATAAGCTCAACAACCAAACCGNAAAAGGAAATTTTAAATTTTTTTTAAATTTAGGCACCGGGCCCCCCCCCCCCCCAGTCAGAGAGTGCTCAAAATAGCCCAGTACAGTGAGGGTTAATTGTACGATAGATGCATACAGCCTCAACTCGAATGGGGATAGATTGTATAATGAGCTCATTCACGTGCATCATGTGTATACAGTCAAAACCTCCTTTAGCGACTACCTTTGTAGAGAGACCACCTGTCTGCAAAGACCACTATTTTGTTACCCTTGAGAAGATTTTCTCATCGAAACATATACTAAAGGAACCTGTACATGAAGACCACCTTTCTATAAAGACCACTCTTTTGTTTCCCTTGAAATGGTTTATCATTGAAACATATGCTGAAGGAACCTGTACATGAAGACCACCTGCCTATAAAGACCACATTTCTTGTCTCCCTTGAGCGGTCTGTATTATTAACTTTTGACCCTAGATTGGACATGGGCATATTGTGATTCATGTATATGAAGACCACCTGCCTGTAAGGACCACCTTTATTGTCTCCCTTGAGCGGTCTCTATATATACAGGTTTCACTGTATAACCTTAACCTAACCTTTGACCCTAGATTGGACACAAGGTGCTTCATGTGAAGCTCAAGATGGAGAAGTGGCTGGAGCTCCTGGAGAAGGAACTGGCGATGTGCAGTCCAAACACGGAGAGGCTTTTCAACCCGGTGTCTAGCAGTCTGCTAGGAGAATCCTTTGATGTGCCATCGATGAGCTTCGACTTGGAAGGTGATTAAAAGAATTTAGATTTCAGTAGATGAGGATGAGGAAGGTGTTAGTGGTGGTGGTGGTGATATTGATGGTGGTGATGATGATGATGATGATGGTGGTGATTGTGATGATGGTGATGGTGATGATGGTGATGGTGATGGTAATGGTGATGATGGTTATGGTGATGGCAGTTCTGCGATAATTAGTACGATGGTGAGGGTGGTGATGGTGTTGGTGATGATGATGATGATAATGATGATGATGATGATGGTGATGATGATGGTTATGGTGATGATGGTTTTAGGGATGACGATGATTATGATAACAGTAGTAATAAGGGTGATGACATCAACGCTGATAATGATGCTGCTGCGAAATGATTGAAAACAATACTGGTTATGATGATGGTGATAAAAATAATGAGGAGAATGATGTAAGAAAGCAGAGACAATTGGACTTAAGATATTCAAATCATCAGCCATACAGGACAGTTACTAGTTCATGATCTATTCCTGTAATTCCTTCTCATCATCATGTTTGTCTTCTCAGAAGTGTTGTAGTTGAGTGATTTAAGCATTTGACTTGAAATTCAAAGGTCGTGGTTCGATCCCCGACACAGCATTAATGTCCTTTGGCAAGGCATAAATCTTCATATGCCACATTCGACCTGGGTAAGGTAAATGGGCACCTGGAATTAGTTCCTTGAAATGCTTGAGCGCTGTAATGGCAGCTAGGCTAAAGCTGGGGTAATAATTAGTGCGCCTCAGAATAAGATTTCTAGATACATGGCGCCATAAAAATGCCTATTATTAGCATTGTTATTATCCATTTTTGTTGTTATCTATTCCTGTCTCTTCACCGCCTCCAGAGGAAGACGAGAATGGTCAAGACTTTGGATCCCTCAAACCAGAGCTCCAGGCACCCCTCCTACCAACCCTCGGTGCTGGGTCACGATCAGGCACACCCTCTCCCACTGTAGAGCTGCAGGAGGGGTCAGGGAGACCAAAGAGGCCGCCACGCCCTGCCAAGCCAGGCAGGCCCCCTCCTAGGGGAGGTAATGGGGAAGAGGTCCAGGTAGGTTGAAGATACCCTA
>BEXV01005151.1:2355-14595 GCA_003118195.1 Hemicentrotus pulcherrimus | reverse complement strand
GGGGGGGGGGGTACATTATTTCAGAAAGCAGTAGATACCTGAATAGATTGTCAAACTATAAATGTGATTTCTTTTCTTGTTTTCTTTTCTCCATGTAGATTTTAAGGGTGAACATCCCCGAGGCTGGGACTGGGTTGATGTTATCAAGCATGTAAGTATCTTTCATGGCATGCGGTTCTATAGCTGGAATATTTTTCACTTTTAGGGCGAGGAATTTTAGGTATTTTTGTAATTTGGGTACCCGCTCAATTTTTGGGCAGGTACCCAGGTACTCGAAAATGATGAATCAAGAAAAAATCTTCTAGCTCTACTTCTGTTGTTAGATCTATTAATGCTCCTATAAAACTCCTCAAATTTGACTATTTATAGCAGCAAAATACCTTTAGATAAACATGCGGACATTTGTTAACATTGGAATATCTCATATGAAGATATTTTTTATCCATGTTTGGTGATGTTTATTGATAGTGCCATTTTTCATTTCTCTGAAAGTAAAAACTGGGGCAAAAATAGAAAGAGAACATGCGAGCTGCCATTTTGATTCATGCAGGATGAAACAAGCTAAAAATGTTAGAATATAAAACGGCTTTTTCTTGTATTCTAAACACTGCATGCTTCTTTTAAAAGCTGGTATTTACTTAGTAATTACAACAAGTTTTGATACTCATTGCTGTTGCACTTGGTAAGCTTGGATTAGTCACAGAAGTAATGCGCAGTACACTTCATCAGCTGTAATTCGTTCCGAAACAAACCCAAGCAAATGTACGTGATCGTACCAAGAAATCATTCAAAATTACAAGGGCATAGTCGGGAAGACAACAACTGCTCAAAATGACTCTGAGCAGATACATAACTTGGACAAAGAATTCAATAGTTGTCCAAGAAATGCCACAGACATAGTGAAATTTGAGGAGTTACTACATGTAAGTACATTTTTATCGAAATGGGCCTGCTGTGAGGTACTGTACTGTTTATTTTGATCATCAGGCTAGAATCCACTATACTGCCCTCTGTAGTAAAAAGCAGTATAACAGTGGAATTGAGCATAGTGATATGATATGTGCAACAGGCCCCTTTCAATAATAACGTACCCAGTAACACCTCAAATATCACTATTTCTATAGCATGTTTTGGACGACTATTGAATTCTTTGTCCAAGTTATGTATCTGCTGAAGTTAATTTAGAGTAGTTGTGGTCTTTTCCAATGTTTTTTCATAGTTATGGTACGATCACGTATACCATTTGTTTGAGCTTGTTTCAGCACATATTACAGCTAATGAAGTGTACTGCGCATTTTTTCTGTGACTAGTCCGAACTTGCCTTGCAACAGAGATGAGTATCAAAACATGTTGTGATTACTACATAATTAACAGCTTTTAAAAGAAGCATGCAGTGTTTAGAATAAGAGAAAAATATTTATTTTTTCTTTAGTAAATTATTTGAATGGTGCTTTAGTAGGTGTAGAAGTTTTTTTAGAAATGTGTTGTATCATTCCAACATAATTGTTTCATCAATTTTGTGTTTCTTTTTCATCATGTGTGAATCAAAATGGCGGCTCGCATGCCCTCTTTCTACTTTCACATCAGATTTTGACATTTTAAGGCATGATATTAGCACTAAACATTGCCAAACATGGATGAAAATAATGTCAAATGGGAGAATATACAGAACTGAGCGGAGGTACGCATGTGTTGACTTATTTGATTTTTTTTTTTAAACTCAATTTTAAAGGGGTGTATTTTTCATTACCATTTAATTTTTTTTTTTACTTGGGACCTGGGGCTCTCATTCTGGACCCGTTTTTTAGTCCCAGGCCTTCTGACTTGGCTTCTAATTTTTTTAAAAGTGAACTGATGGCAGCTTTTCTCAATATTTGACAGCTGGATATTGTAATTGATTAATAAGGCACATGTGATGATGGATAATGAAGTACCGTTGAAGTCACTTTTTTTTCCTTTTGTATCTTGTCACTAAATCAATACTGAACCTCTAAAGAAACTAGATGCTCATTTTGAAAGACACTCATTACAAATTCACCTCATGAAGATCAAATCTTGGTTTCATTTTCACCTGGTGGTTTCAAATTGATGTTTGTATATGGAAGGCCTTCATTATTGTTTTGTTTACATATTGTGCGACTAAATTGATAGAGAAAATTTTAAGTGACCATTTTCTTGTTTGGAGGGTATAATATGCGTTTTAGGGCTCAGATAGTTCTGGGCGCGCCCTTTTCTATGCGAGTGCGTATGCATGCTTTAACCAGTCTACTCATCCAGACATCTTACTGCTCACTGGGAGTGTATTTGAACTACAATATCTCATTTGGTAGAAGAAATATTTGAAGCTCATAGTTTGACTACAGTGTAGCAACATGGAACCCTCCTTACATGTACACCGAGAGAAAAACATGTCTCGGTGATAGGTACACTTTATATACCTCTCTTTTAGTATGTTGAATAAATCTAGTCATCTGATTGGTTGAAATTGGAGTCGTGAATATAACCATGCCCATAAAGAAACAAACAATTGCCCATCAGCTGGATGAAGGGCAAAAGTTATTGAGAAAGACGCCCGCAGACAGTGTACGGTAGTTAAATTTTGCTGAGATCCCCATTTGTTTACGTTTAAAAAGTTTCTTTTTTTGCGAGCGCTTATACCACATTCAGTGCAGTGTGTGTGCGATTCCCGAATTATCGTAACATTCAGTCAACTTTCCGGCGAAGATTTACAGACAGTGTCTCAGATTTGCTGTGATGTTTTAACCAGTCTTTACGCAAGAAAAGGATATGATAAGAATTCTTTGTAGATTTTGTTGTGAATCGGGTAAATAAAAGATATATGGACTGCTTTAATATTCAAAGCATAGCTGTTCTATACTGGCTCTCGAGGACGTAACATCCTGCTATGACCCCTTGGCCGGCGGCGCGCCTCAGGGTCATAGCAGGATGTAACGGCCCCTTGAGCCTGTAGAAACAGCGATGCCTCTCATAGCAGTCAATATATCTATATTAAGTAATGGATGAGACCATTTCCTGTAATTCAATTAACCAGATGTGCATGTGCCCCTTGCAATAACATGGGTTTCAATCAATATAACGTCCTTCAGAGTCTACATGTAGCACTTCATATGACATTTCATAATTGTGTGCTCTTCCATTTTGGTGCTCGGATCTGATCTATTTTTCATTCTCCATTTCCACGTTCACTATGTTCATAGGCAGATATGAAGATGTCGGCACAATTTTCAATGTTTACTTGCACTTTATAACGATGGGGGGATGCCTTCATTCCTCGATGGTCGATACCATACAACGTATCGTGTACAACATATCAATTTTTTTTTCATTTAAGAAATAAAAACCCTTGACACAACCATTGACTGATGGTTCTTTTTGGTATCACAGCCATATAAAGCTCATCAGTACTAGTGTAAAGGAGGGATTAGACCACACTGCAAGGTCACTGGACAGGTGGTTATCTCATCACCTCAGCTCTCAAATAACATAAGAAAAAGAGGATCATGGGGGACCAATGGTCACCGATTAGGCATTGCTTTTTATATAGAGGGCACAAGTAGCTACAAGTAGGACAGTGGGGCTTAAGTCAAAAATATAAAACAAAATATCTTTAAAGCCCATAGACTTATAGATTTGGTAAGCCTCCTAGAATTTCCTATCACATTTCTTTTGATTTTGATGACGAATTGCAAGATACATGTACTAGCAATTCTAAGCTGCTGTGAAGTTTGTTTCTTCATTAGTGGTATAGGAAGAATAAGAGAGTTAAAATGTAATTATTATCACTGGCCAGGATTAAAATTCCAAAGGACGACCATTGACCCATATGTGTAAAAAGTAAAAACCTTACAGGCAGCTGTGTAGCCGCAATTTTTTTGGTCTCTGTCATGTTGCAGTCTTGAGAGCTTCCAATGAGGACATAGTCGCCTTGATTTGTCATTCCTTTCAATATTTACACTAAAATTCTTTCTAAACTATGGAGGAATGCATCTTTTTTTTATGTTGAAATCTGTAACAACAGGATACTGTATTTCCATGTAAGTTTTGTTTCTTGCTATTCTAATGAAGTCATTCATTTTTACAACCTTTCTCCTTTATCTTTTCCATTTTTACACAGTTGAGTAAGTCTGGGTTCACGAAGCCAGAAGATAGCTGACACTGAACAATTCACAAAGACAATTAGAGATGAGATACAGCTGACCAATCCAGAGCCTTCAATATAATGATACATTCAATCTGGAGCTTTCTCCGTTTCTTGCATTACAGTAGATGAAGTTTCTTGTCAAACTGGTCGTGATGCTGCAAATGAAGGAATACAATAAACCTGACCTGTATCTTTTCATATTAACAAGAACTGGATGTGTGAAGACTGTGGTCTCCGTGTTAAGGTTTGTAGTTGTAGCGCTCCAGCGCCGTATGTATGCTCTTGCGAAGAGAGAAGTCAACACAAACTTTAGATGGGTGTTCCCCAACCATTTCTCTTTCCTGGCAGATTCCCATGTATTGTGGTTCATTGGACACTTTTGTAACAGCTTTGCAATGTTACAGTACTTTGTTCAGCAATAGAATGATACCGGAATCTTATATTTTTGTTTTTTTCTTTGATTGTTGTTCTTGTATAGCAACATGTTCATGTGACAATGTTTTTTGTAGGCTGATATTACAGTGCTTAGATCTTCAAGCAATTCTTTGGTATTAAAATTGGGGGCACTTTATAGAAGAAGGCAACTGGTAGGCTTCACGAGATGGCGGCTTTCATGGAGCAGTCATGGATTTTGTACAGGCTTATGTCTGAACTAATATAGAAATATTGACTGCTTTGAGGGGCACAGTATAAATACTGGTATAAATACTCGTCATGTACAGTATAAATACTGGTCATGTGACCAAAAGACGGTACTGTGCCAGAAACAAAGTCAATGAGTAGAGGATGGCCTAGAGAGCACCAAGATGCTATCGGTGTTCGTTTTATATAGTCGTCCTGTGTTTCAAGTCTCAAAAAGATTTGTTAACGAAACATGCCTGTCAACATGTATTTAGGGGTACGAAAAGTTACCTGTTTAAGTTCTTTGCCTGTGTCTCAATGCGCGTGTCCATTATTAACCTCACATGCAACCATCGTATCCTTGTATTGTACATGCGAGCAGAACTATTCCTGGTTAATATTCTTTGCTGTACTGCGCAGCGATCAGTAGCAAATTCATTTTTTTTGTAGAAACTGCACATCTACATCACATACATGTGGGTTTTTTTTTTTAAATATACACTGAGATATGTATGGTTTGTTGACTCAGATGAGACTGTAGTATTTTAGTAATTAAATATATTGCATTTTGAGATCCCTAAAATGTGGTCTTTATAGACAGGTTGTCTTCATGTTCAGTTTCCTTTGATACTGGTTTCAATGAGAAATTTTTCAAGGGAAATGAAAATGTAATATAAAGATGGTTGCCAAGGCAGGTTGTACTGTGTATTACATGTTACACTACCAGTACTCACACATACCATGGATGTAAAAGATCCTATCCAATGAAATCACAACTGTATATCAATGGAATGAACATAGAATACATTTACATATATAAAGGCATACAAAATATGTTTCCTTTCAGTATTGCACACAAGCAAGTTAAGTTATTTTTTCCACACCCCTCAGAATTATGTGTCAACAGGAGTTGAATTTGCTGCAGTTATGGTGACGACATTACATGTGGACCCTATCTGCTCGCCTATATAGCTTAGGCGATGAGCCGTGCTTAATGCAAAGTCATTGTAAATATGCATAATCCAGATGATGTCATCAAATCGATTGCTAGATTTTGGGTCAACAACTTTCAAAGCCCTAGATTTCCAGTTTTCAGAGAGATGTTACTCTTATTCCTTTTACAGATACTAAAATAGCATAAAATTGATATTATCATAATCTTTGGCTCGTAATCTATGGCTCGTAAGTTTTCTGTTGATATATAATTCATCTATTTACTTTTTCATTTCCGACAGGATCTTTATTTGTACATCTGTGTGCTACCAGTAAAGCACACTTCTAGCTAGAATATACAATGTACTTGGATATAACCTACCTTGTCTCTCTCTCAATATGATTAATTCATCATTTTACCTTTGAACAAAGTTTGTAATATATATTATGAACATATGCTTTATTCTTCTGTTACAAGAAGTTATTCATATTTTGAGTATGTAACATTAAAGACCGTCATCAATGACAGTGATCGATAACAGCCATTTCCCTATTTATGTAAAATGATATTGAAACTGATATTTTTATATTTCTAATGCATTCTTTTGTGATTGCACCTTGCTTATTTTAGATGTTAAAAGAGGATGTTAAAAGAAGATGTTCTCTAATATATGTTGTTAATACATGTCCCTTGTCATCAGTGTAGCAAACACATGAATATAGAATGAGCTACAACTTTCATTACTTTCTCTTCTTTCCCTATAACACTTTGGCCTGTTTTTATCCTGCATTTTTTTTTCTGCAGGCAAGGCCATGGTTCTTTGGTATGTCAGTTGTTGGCAGGACATGTAACCATAAGACAAGTTCATTTATACAAATGTCACATTCAAGAAAAGAAGTATTTATTAGCCTTATATCAAATGTTATCATCTGTAATGTGTATGATGAAATTAGTTGTACAATAAATCAACCACTACACTGTGAAACGAATTCAATCACTTTTGTTGTTATGTCCATGTGAGTACAAAACGATTGGCCATTTTCAGAATGTAATAAAATTTAATGCATAAAGTCTTTATTAAAAGCCTCGTTATTAATTATTTCATTCATCTGATACAAATAATAGTATTTAGATCTAATGCAAATAAAATGTATTACATATTGTTTTGTAGGGCAGACCATAATGTTTATCTGACCTAGCGACAACTTGGGCCCTTTGCATAAAACTTTCCATTGATGGTAACTTTGCCAACAATATTAACTTCCATGGAAACCTTGATTTGATTGGCTGTTGAGTGATGTTGCCATGGTAGTTACATCGATGGTAGGTTTTATGCATCGGGCACCTGATGTATGCAATTTGCATTCTGACTATTGACATACAATGATATATAACTGATGAATGTGATATCTCATTTCTAGGTTAACTGTTCAAATTTGAATACAATTTGAAAATGGTCTACCTAATGTTTACACTTCAAAGGTGTCTGTTCAAGAAAGGAGTTTGTACACAAATTAAAAAAATAACATTTCTACCAGTTATACTTGATTCAGGGTAAGAGCCAAAAAGTAAATGATGCATGACAGAACAAAATAATAAAATTCCATCTTTTTGTAATAATGTTAAATGCTACAAATAATTGTATATACATGTACAGTGGAATCTTGTTACAATAAAGTCCATCGGGACTTAGGATATTACCTTATTTTGATAACACTTTGTTATATCAGGGGTGTTTTTATTGATAATGGCAAAAAAATGTAAAATACAAAGTGGCACCAGTAAAATTACCTTGTCATATTGAGAGCTTGTTATAACTTCTTTGTAACGAGGTTCCACGGTATAAACTTTACATCAAATAATACCACAAGCACAAAATTAAAAGCTATTCCGTTGCTATGAATTCGTCTAATGTTTTCGTCATTAATGGGTGATGTTGTCATAGTAACAGAATAGCGTCATCAGTTTTATAAATTGGTAATAAGAAAGCAACGTTTTGAATTCTATTCAAAGAGAAAAAATCTGTCACGTTTTGGCGCTGACCTCCAATAGTGTTTATAATTCAAAGCACAAATTATCATTTGGGCGGATAAGTGGGTGGAATTTCAAAAAGAACAATTTATTTATTTATTTATTTATTTATTTATTTATTCAAACATATTTATACAGGTACACAAGATCAGAAATAAATCAGTTTTACATATTGGACCTGGTATTAAAAGCATAGTAAGAAGTAGTAACAATGAGAATTCAGTATTCAGAATTCAAGTATAACAAGGTAAAATACAAAATAGATACAAATTAATACACAATATGGTAACATAACAATTCAGGTCCTTAACGAAAATGATTATAAATATGAATGGTGGCCACATATCGCAATATCAAGTAGAATTGAAAACAACAAAAATATAGTCATATATGCAAATGCAAGGTTTCAGCTCAGGGGTTGGGGTCATTACAATTGATTCGATTTTGATTTTTTGTACAATAATTTGAAAATATTCAGAGTCTGAGCATTTTGAAAGTTATTTGGTAATAGATTCCACACTTAAGCACCGGAATATTTTAAAGACTGGCATTGCGTGTATTCAGTCCATGTCTATCAAAATACATTTCAATCTCATTGCACAAACGGGATGGTGCAAGACCGTGGACACATTGGTACATTAGTGTAGATAGAAAATAATCATGTCGATCCTCAATTGTTTGCCAAGACAGAGTTTTCATCAGGTCAAGTCCAGAGGTATTAGTATAATCATGATTATTTGTTACATGACGAGCTGCTCTTTTTTGGAGTCTCAATAGGCGTAATTTGAATTTATTAGGACAGTTACCCCAAACTGAGACACCGTAATCTAGGCAAGGCTGAATAGTATATTTATATATCGTCTTCAAAAGTGCCATGTTTAAGAATTTTCCTAATTTTCCGAGGCAATAAATCTTGTATGCAACTGACTTACATAACTGTCTTAAATAATCATTCCGTTTAAGGTTTTCATGAATAATAATACCTAAGTACCTAATAGAATGGACTTGTTCGATGAGTTCATGGTCAATGTAAATATTTGGACATTCTGATGACTTAGTCGTAATTAACATTGTTTTGGTTTTACTTATATTTATCTTAAGACGGTTCCTTTTATACCAACTATTTAAAACATTCACTGTCTTTTATAGATTAAGAGTAACATCATGAATATTATCACCAGTAACATAGATAACTACATCGTCAGCATATTATATAGAGCATACTGCATTATTACGACCTTCCGATATATCATTGATAAATAATAAGAAGAGGACAGGGGCAAGGACATTACCCTGTGGTACCCCAACCAATCAAAACCATTCTTCATATCAAAAATTATATACCGTTATGAGGTTTACATTTTCATATTCCCCCCCATTTGAATACCTTAAGAGACGCACAAAGGAAATGCCATTCATTGTCTGCATTTCTCCAGTCTTTTCTCTTTCTTTCTTTTTTCTTCAAGCATTTTAATTTTGTTCACAAATGTTACTCAGGATATTGAGTCTTACTCAAGAAAGATCCTGCTTTCATAACCATAGTTAGCAGATAGGTTATGGGACAGAGCCTTAGACCGTAAATCAGTAAATACACAACTTTTGTGTTGCCTTTTTTAAATAACTTTGTTGAGTGCTGAATTATTTATTCACTCCATGATATATTATTCAAGTTTTGTTTATAGTAGAACCAGAAGATTGATATATAGACTAGGAATACTGTTTTAGTAAGTACGTTCCATATAAGATGGACTTTTTGAATGGTAGAGCGTGGGGCAACTCCATCTATGCCATGTGGTATGCTTATACTTATTTCTGTTTCATTTACAACCAGCAAGTTTTGCGAAACCGCAAAGCCGATAGTTTTCGCGGCACAAAATCACGAATCGGACAATTCTGTAATAATTTATTTTTATCAGTTAGCGCTATTGGCTTAAATTTATGCAAGCAGAAATGTATAGAAGAAGTATACATTATGCCCGACAGAAAGACAAAGAGTGAGAGAGAGAGACACAGAGAGAGAGAGAGAGGAAGAAGAGAAGATTTAGATTGAGAGTGAGGAATTACAGATGGACCACATTGAGGGAGGTACAGGGAGAGAGAAAGAGAGAGAGAGAGAGAGAGAGAGAGAGACTTCGTATAGAGAGAATTGGTATAGAGATACAGGTTGAACTAAATTAATGGCGGAAATTGAATAAGGTTGCAACTCAATAAAAAATAAAATAGTATTACACAAAATGTATCTATAGCCTTTATCTTAACTATGTAATTTTTAACAGATATGAGAGAGACTGAAAACTGATCTGGTTATACATGCCACTCTCAGAATCTTAACTCCCATTCCCGGGCTCCCATTGATGAGCTTCATTCAACCAGCACAGGTTTCTCCTCGTGTATTACTATACTTTGTAGATTATTCGAACCCTGCTTTAATTCAGCTTCTATATGTACTTTGCTGTTTACTACAACATATTATCGCTTGTGGTAGGCCTGTGACTAGGTAAATAGTCATTGTAACAATTTATTATATCAATCCCGCCTGATATCATACAGAGACGTGGCTTGAAATTCTTTCTTGAATAAACTTGCCCCGATGTCTGGCGCTATGATGATTTAATTGGCCTGAATCATGCAAACACAATGGAGGTGTTACAGTGATAAATTCTATTGTGTAGCTAAGAAATGATGAAAAGCTATTTCTGGGTCAAATTTCGGTGAAATGCTGGTAAAAATGGAGAAGACTTGTACCGTATCGTTCTCTGTTGTAGCAGCTGGTATAGACCACGTGTCTACCTAGACTGAGCCTTGGAAAGTGTTTCAGACAGATGGGAGCTAGGAGGGGCGCCCTGTAAAATCATAATTTTCTATATACTTCGTGTAAAATGCTATCCAAAGAAAAAGAAATGTGCACTACTAGTACAATCAATCAAATTGATATGGTTCTATTTTGAGAATATGAATAATTAGAACTGCTTTACATGAGTGTCCAATATAATAATTTCCATCATAATTCATTCGCGTCTAAATATACCCACATTTTCCATACTAAGGCTGCATGCGTAAAATATTTTTTTTAAAGATTTTTTTTTAAAGATGTCTATAATATCAAAAGTGATTACATGTTCTAATTAATTAAATGCCACGCGTCACATAATTGTCCAGTCAAGTAAAGGTGGCTTTCTTGATTCGGCTACACATTTTGTTATGGTGCTTTCAGACTACGAAGCAAAATTCAGATCAGATGACTTGTCAGAGGGGGGAGGCGTAATCTTTGAAAACGAGAACAGTGGGAAGCGTGGCGAGGGCAGTAACTCAATTGTTTCCCCTCTCCCTCCTCCTTCTCCTCCTCTCACTCCTCATTCTTTCTCCGCTCCTCTCCATCTTCATCTCCCTCCTCCTTCTTCTTTTATTTGTATTCCATTTTTATTCTATTCTCCTCCTCCTGCCCTCCCTTCTTCAAAAGAATGACGTGCGCAGCCAATTAAACCACACCCATGGATATATTATACATTCACATTAGCACTTCAGTTGGTGTTGACATAACTGGAAGAAAGTTTTGAAGAGTAAAATCATATCTAGATACATTTATTAAGCTGTGTATAGATAGTGAATAATAAGATAGGAAAGAAAGTTACAAGACCTTTATAAAAGAATTTCCAACAGTTTTCAGAGCGAAGTGATTGTATAAAAAATGGATGCAGAATCATGATTAAATACATATTTGTTATCCATTGCATCAACATTTTCCATATTCACCTATTGCATTGTCGCTTACATTTGCCTGTTTGTTCAACGGCAACATCAGCTACGAATCCTACCAGAGGAACTCAGCGAGGTACTTAACATCGAGGTGTAGTTTTACGTTGTCACTATTATCTTGTAAGCTGTAGTTTCCATAGCCGAGGTTACCATTATCTACCGTCTTCAAATTGAATTTTTAAGGATGCTGTACGAAGGATCCGTCAACTGCTCAATAGAAGTTAGTATCTACCATCTTCTAATCGAACGAAAGTCCCACCGACCTAGCTTAGTAACAATGACAGATTGGCGAGGCTTTCATTCCAGGAGAAGAGGCAGTTTGATTAAAGTGAAGTTATGAAGACTTTGTCGATGGTAGTGCGGTAAAATCTCGAGCTGACTTGTATTCCTATGGTAGCTTGTAGGTAGGAGTATTATGGAGATTCTCAGCCGAGTTTGTCGAAAATCGGTAGAACATGGCAGCGATCGTCAGCCCATCTAGAAAACGAAACAAAACAAAATATGACAAGTCGTAGAAATGATGGTAACTTTAATGGCAATTATTTATATTGAACTTTATTCAGAGGCGGCCCTCCCGGGGGGGCAGGGGGGGCACAGTGCCCCCCCCCCACTTTTTCAGACACCCGAAAAGTGCCCCTTTTTACATAGGAAAAGTGCCCTTTTATTTTGTAAGAAGTGCCCCTTTTACATAGGAAAAATGCCCCTTTTACTTTGACAAGTGCCCCTATTACTTAGT
>BEXV01005149.1:2759-19729 GCA_003118195.1 Hemicentrotus pulcherrimus | reverse complement strand
ATGGGGGACCAACAGGCACCGATTGGGGAAGTTTTCCATATATAGAGGGAGCAAGTAGCTACAAGTAGGACAGTGGGGCCTTAAGAGCATGTTAAGGTTGCTTGTGTATCATTGTCCTCACGCCGGCCTTTCCCCTATAGAATATAATGCGCACAAAATATGATATTCTGTTTCATCTTAATACAACATAATTCGTGCTTTTCATGGATTTAATGCAGAAGTTATGCTGAATGTTAACGATATTAGTATCACAAATTTTCCAACGCGACAAACGTTACTCCCGGGGTCACGATCTGACCAAGGTTCATACAAACCTTGGTCTGAAACGCGTCAAAACGCGTCACATATGAACCTAGGTTCGTCTTCAAACCTCTTTTGTGAATTCGGGCCTTATGGTCTGGTTAAAGCCTTGTTTTATTTTGTTTTGTCTTGGCAGCCTTTTTCTTCATTGTCTACCAAACTGAACACACGCCAGTCTCATTTTGGTCAATCGCTCTCCATTAATCACCTCCAAGACATCATAAAAAACTGAATTCTACACATGTAGTGAAGAGTTCAGTGATCTAGACACAGGCTAACTCAGTCTAAGTAAAATTATGATTGTATAAACCAGATACAAAAAAAAATCTTTGAAGTGTCTGGGAGATGGTCAATATAGTATATATAGACCTACGTCAATGTGAAAGGAAAATATTGAAAATGTTACCAAATTTTTTCTGGAAATGAAAGAGACATTTTAATTTACTCACCTCTTTTTCCGATATTGGTCTAGGTGTTATATCAATTTAGTAAACATGCATACTATTTGCTTTTAATATACTGGTGCACTGATCATTCGTCAGCTGCTATTAGGCACTGGGTATTCCCAGCAACCTTTGACATACAACCAGACTGAGGTTTTAATCGCCCTAAAAGTAATCGCCCAATAAACACTCGACCGCATTTCGTTAAGCGTCTGTTGAGCAAATATGTACCCGTGTGAAGTCTAATAATGTTAACCCCCCCCCCACTCCCCCTCCCCATTGAAAAAAAAACTATCTCAAGTGAAAGACAAATTGCTGTTGCAAAAGTCTCGTGGAACGGTCCTCCTTCGAGATTACAGATGAAATGATTAAGATAGCGTTCTATATGCTAAACACATCCGGGAAGGAGAAAAGTAAAGAAGATATTCAATCTCAGACCTTGACATTTATTGCCCTAACCATCATCTGGTTGAGAGAGCTAAGAAGTAATTCGAAATAGTTATTATAGTTTTGGGTTGTTTAGGGAATAGTTTGCCTTAGTTCCATAGGCGCATAAAATTCATACAGCCTATCAACCTATGTAATAATATTCATTATGTCCTGATATGTTTCTTTATGTAATACTTCAATACAATTCAATTCCATTCAGATCAATATTGATTTTATTTCATTCTTTAATAAATATTCGAGTGAAAACAAATGTACATAATGTACATAATGACGAAAGCCATTTTAAGAGGGCTTAAATCATAACAACATTACCTAGTGTCGGGTACGGCCCTATAGAACAATATACAGCATAGAAGAAAATAAAACAAAAGGAAAATAGTTTGGAATAAGGAGGCTGGAAACGTAATACAACAATGACATATAAAACAGCATACAACTGAGCTGCATAAAAGTTACTTCATAATTATATATATATGACACTTAAATGACAAGATTGGCACTATGATAATAATTAATAATTAACAACATTTGTATAGCGCCTATCACAAAATATGTCTCTAAGCGCTTAAGAAAAACAGAAAGAGAAGGAATTACAGCCAAATATTAATATTATGATACTGTGTGACTATTTTTTTCTCTAGAATTTNCTAGCTTCCGCTTGGTCTGTCTAGCTGCAGACCAAGCGGAAGCTAGCAGCCTTTTTTTAACAGCCGTGTCCAGGGTGTGACGTCACACGAAGAACTACGACAAAATACGAAAAAAAAAAATACGAATAAGCAGTAAATCTGGATCTCAAAACTAACATTTTTTAAAGTTGATTTCTGGGGGCCCAAAACATATTTTGAAGAGGAAATTTGTTGTAATTGATCAGTGAGGCTTTCCTTTCGCAATGATATGAATGTTGCATCAATTCAAAACACTTTTGCTTTTTGGTGTGACTCCTTTAAGGGATGAACGTCAGATAAGACATAACAGAAAATTAAATATTTTGCAAGAATAACTTTAATTTTGTTTCTTTTTTATTTAGTTTAGCTGTGTCTTTAGTTATTTATTTTGAAATCTTTGTTTTTCAATATCTTACCGGTTGCCTTTGATTAACTAACACATCGTGACGGATAATCGTCACATACACTGGTCCTCCTTGCGCAGATGGAACGAATGACCTGTCAGGCCATCGTGTCACGGAGCCATCATAAGTAGAAGTTAACCGGAATCACGTTGAAACGCGCGTACTATGATTAACGCGCGTTTCGAAAACTATTGGTGAACTTGAACTTGTACCAACAAGAAACCGAGTGGAAAATGGTATTATACACAGAATAGAAAAGAAATGATAAACGTTCAAAATATTCAAATTATTATTTCCATTTTCAACAAGAAAGATTCAATTCAATCAATTAATTACAAAGAACATTTTACAAATTATACCCAAGAAAATGATCCAAAACATGTTTTGTTTTTCTTTGCATAACGAAATCGTCCAATTTGCAGGCCAACAAATGAAAAGGTTCAATTCAAACGGCATTTGAAAAGCAATACTAATTTGGAACTTCCCTTAAAAAAGAGGGCTTGAAAATATCTTTAAGTGCGAATATAACGTCTATTTAACAACTTAGGAGCTATATAGCCGTCTGATTTTAAGACTATTATACCAAATGGTTGTACGTTTTATGCTGTGCAAACATTCAATCAGTTTAATTTTTGGCCATTACAAGTGGGTTATTGATGTAGACAAATGCTCATGTGCCCTTTACAGCTCATGATGAAAACTACTCTGTTTCTTTGTTTAATGTCATTATATATGTTATGTTATATATATATATATATATGGGTAATATTGTATAGCACATGTGCAGTTGTAGCATTATATTTGGACGTTAATCTTCGTTACTTAAAGAGAAGAAGGAACAAGAGAAAATAAGCACCCATGCTTTGCATAACAGAAATATTAATGTAAACATGAAGACAAGGAAATGCTACGCACTTCACAATGATACTAATCTCAACATTTTGTTTGTTAAACGTGTACAAATAAAAAGATTGCCTGCAGTCATATATTTCTGTTTTATTGCCAAAACACAACAGTATACATATCCACAGAGTATTATGTGAGCAAATAGTTATAATGATGATAATAATGATTGTCACAATGTGACTGGGATTTCTTTCATTAGGGACTTTTAGATTTGCCAAACGTGGATTGCTACGATTGACGTCCTTTTAATGCACTGCCTTGAATGGACGTCACACGTATCAGTCCATGCAAATTTAAAAGTTCCTATTCTCAACTCTCCTGATCCTGTCGAGTTGTTTAGGCAGAGAATGTAATAGACAGGTGTTAGCTGAATATATGTTGTTGGTGGCAATTTAGGCAGTAACTAGGCCTAGGTCAACTAACTGGGGTTTTCTAGTAGAGCAGGGGGTGTTTCACAAAGTTGGACTTAACAATTATGGAAAGCCATTAGCATCCTTGAAAATATTATGTAAAAGTCATGTTAAAAGGCATAAAATGTTGATTCAAATCATTCATATTTCCTGTTATCATGGGAGATTTCATGTTCTTGATGTGGAATTTATGAAAGTCTAAAATATTTGAATTTTTGGTTTTGAATATTTTTCAAAATAAGGCTACAAATGGCTCTCCATAATATTTAAGTTTAACTAGATAAGTTCAACTTAGGATCTTTGTGAAACACCCCCAGGTGTCTGTCTTTGTCTCTGTGTGTTGGAAGGATGAGGAAAATGTTAATAGGACAGTTTTGTATAGAGGATTCAGTAAAAGGAATTTGGATGGACAGTTTTGGCATGAGAGGAATACGAAGAATGTTTATAAAGAGGTTACTATTCAGAGAGCCAAAGTGGGTTGGAGATTTAGGGCAGTTTAATCAGATTGCATATGAGATCTCGAGAGGATCAGACCTTTCTGAACTTGGTCCGATTTTGGAATGAATGAGGGGTGTTGGCCACGAAGGTGAATTTTACAGCCACAGGCTACAAGCATATGCTGCTGCTGGCATATAGACGTAATTCACCTACTCAGAAACAGGAAGTGGTGGTATTTACGAACTCTAAATCGGGACTCTCTATTAACCTAACAGTTTACTTTATATACAAAGACCGGGCTAGAGTCGGTGGATTTTCGATTGTATGTAATGCCTCGAAGGATGACTTGGTCATCGGGTAATATCTATTTTCCTTGGGAAATATTGAATGTTGGAACCGGGTATTGAGTGATATATTGTGATACAATCGTGTACAGATAAATTATACAGTGATATGATATACTCGTATACTCTAATTTCATATTGAATCCAAATCAGTTAATTTTGTCATTTATTTGCGTGTACATTTATATTGAGCCGATGGCTCTTAAATAAACTATATGTACACTATATTTTACTCTTGAAGTTGCTTGATTTTCTTGTGATACATACTCATTTCATCATAACCTAATTTATCGTCAGACTATAGTAATTTACAGTATTTAAATCTGACAATAATAAAAACCACAACAGTAATAATGATATTTTTTTCATCTATAAAGATTTTACATTAACTGACCAAACGCTAACAGCATTATTATTACACCGGTCACCAGCTTAAATTAATATATGCTGCGCAATACAGTGCACATCCTCCATTCCGTGGGGAGCATACCAGCTAGTCAACTATTTTTACGGGCACACACATGCATTTTCATTCATTCATTCAAATTAGTTTATTTGAAATAAAATGTAATTGCGGCGTTTAGCCGAATTACTCAAGTTTACAGACAAGATTTGTAACACATAATGTAATATATTGCATTGCATAACATGATTTAATGAATCTGAAAAATAAATCAGTATACATACGCGAAATAAAGCTTATTGTAACATATGGTCACACAAATCAGAAGGAATCAGAATTAGCATAAAGTAACATAGTTCTACTGAAATCGTGAGGAAGAAAAAGGACTGGAGTAGATCGTAAACGGTTAACGGAGCAAGTGTATGTGGTGGAAAATATGGAGAGTAGAACTGAAAAGTGCGGAGTAACGTTTGCAAATATAATTTAAATTATTGAAATTAAGAGTGGGTGAGATTTGAGGAGGAAAAGTAAAGGCTGAGAGGGGGGAATGTATAGCAAAAAGCAATAGAAAGCAACAATGGAAAAACACGCATATAGGAGGATAAGAAAAAGAGGTTAAGGAAGAAGAAGAAAATGCAGAGGTAGAAGAAAATGAAAAAGAAGGGAAAACAGAAGATGAAAAGAAGAAGGAGGAATATGAAGATGAAAGCGTTAAAAGAGTAAAAGAACAAAACAAAATGCAATTTGTACAACCATTTCTAGAGTGTACAAGAGATGGGGGGTGAAGAGGGGTGATAAACTATTGTCATGACAGATTCAGTTAAATTCAATATGGTAAAATTTTGGTAAAAATGGAGTATAAATATACGTCATTAATTAAACAAATACAATAAAAAAAATTAAAAAAATTGGTAAGAGTGTAAACACAGGCATTAACGGTTCTTGGACAATAACCCCGGCCAATTTAAATACAAAAGGGACAATTGACTCCCCCAAATTCTTAAAATATTTAATGTTAAGCATTGAGACTTGAGATGCGGTATATAAAACAAACTGTGACTGTATTGTTTCGGGTGACGATTAAAACTATTGCTCATCGGTGGCCTCGAGATTGCAATGTTTTGCGCCTCGAATTCAGCTTGGGGCTCAATACAGTTTCGAGATCACTTTGGGCAATGGTTTTAATCGTGCCCCTCAAAGCAGTCAATATTTGTATTAGTTACTATATGTTAGGGCATTCTTCATGAATTAAGTAAGCAAAACACGAATTAAAGTAAAAATCAAGTTGAGCAAGATTCAAGCTCACATCAAAGCTAAAACAAACTATATGTCAGAATGTAACATCGTATTTAATGATTGCACCAGTATCTATGAAAATTAATAAAAAATATCTTTTTGATAGAAAATATATAGCATCTTGACGTTTGCATAAAACATCTAGTATAAATAATATACTTCATTGAAACAATGAGTCGCCAAAGGTCAATTTTATTAATACATGTATCGAAACCCCAAAATAAACTCATGCACACGCAGACGCACACGCATACGCACTCGCACACATATACTCGCACACGTACTCGACACGCGGTTTCCTTTCCAAACACAACAACTGAAGGTTCGATCCAGGTCCTTTAAAATAGGCACTGAAAATCACGGCAGGTTGCAAGAGATAGATGTGAGTCACACACGTCTTTAAAGAGAAGGATGAGTTCTGGGAAGAGGTAAAAATCAATTTGTGAGCGTTATCATTGTTATAATATGCTAGGGTGGAAGAACATCAGATTGAACATGTTCCCTGAAAAGCATTGCTCATCAAATGCCTTCATATTCTAAATATGACATGAAACATCGTAAAAATCCGGGGTAGGTTTTTTTTCGCCATGTGCTCGTGTAGTCCCATATACATCATTCTGTGTACAGTGCTTGTAACTTTGCCAAGATTTTGCCAAATTTCTTATCATTTTGATGATTCCAGAACCTTGCAATACACACGAATACTTATATGCTAGATGATCAACCTTTTCTGATAGATTCCACACCGTTTCTTTCACAATGCAATCGCATGACCAGAACTCAACTATATCTTTAAAACCGAAGATAAGCTAGCATACAACACGCACATACACCAAAGCGCACTTGTGGGCTTTGTTAAACGCATGTTTCTCGATCACACACGATTGTAATTGCTTTCATGTAATTTTCTTCACAATCAAATGATTTATGTTCCGAAGCCACATTTTTGTTTCTCGCTTCCTTCTTTTGGTGGTAGAGTTCGAACGTCACAAAACGGTGCGGGGCGAAGAAGCGTTGATAAACAGGAGCCATTAATACGCCCAAGCCTGATACAGTGTACATCCCTATGAAAGCCCAGATTGCGTACGTGTAGAAACCCGTGGCGTCAATGCTCTGGCCTAGAAGACAATGGGACGAAGAAGAAGAAAAAAGAATTGTACCTCAACATTTTATTCACAAGATTTTGATTTACTATATCGTCTAAAATGTCTAAAAATCCTCCTCCATAGTAGGTTATTTTTTTAACATTAACAACTTTGGCTACACTCTCTTTTAGAATGATCATTCTCTTTAGGTTTCTGCATCGCCTTCGCTCGCCGAAGCGCTGAAGGGCACCGAACTCACTTACGGTCCCGTTATACGTAACTTCTCATAGAAATATCTTGGTATCCTAAGATGCCATCAGTGTAAAATCGCTCAAACATGAGTCGATATTGTTTCACTGCAGTGGGAATCACTGAAAAAAAAGGAAATTAAATATTTTTAACTTCTGATGGATTTCCAACAGGTAAATTTCTAACAGGTATACCCATCGACTACACTTCGGTGGGTAGTGTTAAGTGTAGATTAAATCTTGCCATAGGATATTACTAGTGCTACAGCGGGACCCAAACTGTGAACCATGTGATCAACCACTGTCCGTAGTCCCTTGAAAATTTAGATGATACCGATAGAATATCATAATCATTACCTACGAGGGATCCAAGAACAAATCCTGAACCATAGGCGAATAGAATGACGCCTGATGTCTCTAGCGCCCTCTCAGGACCAAAGAACTCTGATGCCAGGCTAAATGTTATGGTGTTTGTCGTAGTCATCGTGACTCCGCCAACAACTATAGGGTAAAGAAGAACGACGTAACATAAATTATTCAATGCTATATTGATGAAGTTAATGATGCCTGGTTAACAATAATTACTATGATGAGAATATCAATAATATTATGATAGGCATTCTATAGCATATTTCATCTTCGGTGAAAATATATACGCTATACAATAATAACAACCCTTATCTCGGGCACATGTAGGGGTAGGCGGGCACATCTACAGCAAGGGGATGTTTTGACCACGTAAAAACGTAATTTTTTGCATAATCCAAAGCAAATCAATGAAATAGGTTGAATTGATATTTGTGAAACTTCCTATAGTTGTTTACTATTAGGAAACTTTATTTCATTCGTTATCTCTCGGGTAATGCATATACAACACTCTTTTATGCCTTATTATACACTTCCCTAATTATTTCTGGGCACATGTAGCAGTAAGCGGGCTTATTTTATACAGGAAGGGTGATGTTTTGAGAACGTCAAACACGTATAATCCAAAGAAAATCAATGAAAAGAAGTTGAATTGATAGTTGGAGACTCATTTGTATATAAGGGAACTACCCCACTGTGTTGCAAGTTCCACCTTCAAACATGACCTCAATCTGCACGTACGTATTAGTCCTCGCGCGCGGTCAAGAACATAAATATTCATGAACTGACACGACGTCATTTACATGCATATTTATTGACCTCCTTGTAGATGTACCTGGTTAGCTACCCAACAGTGCATCTGGTGAAGGAGTTTATTACGGAATCATTCTGCTAAAGCTGACCTGAGATGGCGCTTCAGAGTATTTTGCTGTGGTGTTTTTAGTACAGTTTAGCTTTAATGCGGGACTGCACTACTTTTAGCTACTTTTTTGCGGTATTCGTTGGTCCCCCATGATCCCCTATTCTTATGCTACTTGAGAGCTGAGTCGATGAGATATCCATCTGTCAGTGACCACGTAGGGAGGTCTAATCCCTCCTGGCCAAACTAGTGCAGAAAGGCTTTAATACTCTTTGGCATATCTCACTTACCGACAGTAATGCAGTACATAATAATGGCATTCCTGGTGAACAGGATGACGAGCATGACTGCGATGCTGACTACGCTGGAGATGACGAGAAGAAAGACTCTGGGGAATGGAATGTATTCTCCGATCACCGACATTCCGATCTTCCCGACAAGGTTTGAGAACCCGAGTAATGACACAACCCGAACCCCTGTCACCTCTGGGAAGCCTACTGATACCATGTAGCTTATCTGTGAAAAGGAAACATACGATACACCGTTTTCAGAAGCGGATCTAGAGGGGGGTGGGGGGTGCAACCCTCCCCCCCCAAAAAAAAAAAAACAAAACAAAACAAAACAAAACAAAACAAAATAACAAAAAATCCGGGGACCATTTTTTTAAATCTTAACTTTTTTTAGGTGTTTTAGATGCAAGAAAACGTTATTTTCACACACGGATTTTCAAAAATTTTCCCTACTGTGGGAGGGGGGACACCCCCTCCCACACCCTTCCCCCTCGCTCGCTCCGCTCGCTTGGACTCGGTCGCTACGCTCCCTCGCATACCACCCTACCCCCCCTTTATAAAAAGCTGGATCCGCCCCTGGTTTTCCATAGTGCAAGATCCCCCTTATATTATACCCTCTCTCAATTCATAAAATGATTGTGTCAATATGAGTCATAGATAAAGATTATATCTTTTCAAAACTTCATTGATCAAACTCGAGAGCGAAACAGATTCAACAATACAGCTCTGAGAAGATTATGAACTATTGAACTTTACCTATTAAGCATAAATCATAATGCAACGATCATGTTATTAAAAGAGGTGAGTAAACTTTATTCCAACATTACGGGGGACAGTGGCTATCGGTGACCTGGGTTCGATCCTTGCTAGATCTTTGTATACTTGGCAAAGATCTTTGCAAACATTGCCCTGCTGTGGATCCACGTCCATCGAATGGGTATTTTGGGAGGCTTGGGTAATACTTACTACATGAACCACAGCAAAAGCAGTATCAACAGACTAGAGATAGACAAACTTTACTGACGAAGTGCTCTAGGAGTTTTTCTCTTTCCCTCGTTATCGCCTGAACAGTAACACGCCGTCACAATAAAACAAAAAGTGTTTTTAATTCAAATTACGAAATTAAGTGCACACTGAAATATTGCATATTTTCATTTCTATTTCAAAAATCAAATCTAGTGCAAAGAACAGTTTGTCACGGTGATCATGTGTGACTATGTAAACAACGTAAATTTGCTAATATTTACAAGTCAGTGTTGAACGCCATATACAAAAATATTATTTTTTTCTGATTTGATAAGTTTGAAAACCTAAGGTTTCTTAGACAGTGTTACCTGTAGAAATATCTATCTGTCTATTCTTCAGTAAGTATCATTTCCAGGCGTGGGCTGAGAGCTGCCCACTACAAAGCAATAAACCTAGGAAGCTAGTTACCCATTGATACTCACCCAATTAATTAAGTAAAAACAGTCTCCTATCCCATTTAGTACTGTCGATATTGATAGCAACCAGAGTTCGGGGAAAGTCAGAGCGACCAGTATTTTTCTGGTCATGCTTTGGTCATGCGATGCTGTTCTTACAGGACGCGTTTTATCCTCACTGTGCAATTCTCCATTCCTACAGGGGTCACCTGATTCTGCAAGATCATCCTCGAGTCCACTAGGAAAGCGCCCTCTAGAGGAAGTTATGTCTATATCATTTATATGGTGGTACCGTTTGCTCATACGCGTAGATTGTACAGGTACACGGGCAACATGCTTTTCATCCCCGGACTGGGAGCATTCAGGTTTCGCGTTCACAGATGAGGCTTTTGGAGAATTGTTTAACATTTTGGAGTCGTCCATCAATTTTGAGATTTCTGCGATCTCCTCCTCGTTTCGTAGGTAGATGATGTTCTTGTCTCCGTTGTGGTGGTTGCGGTCGCATGATGGGTGAGAAGGTTCTACGAAGGTCAAGGCGCAAGGAAGACCAACAAAGAGGAGAAGAGGGCCCATGATCCGAAGAAGAACTCTCCATCCATATCTTGAGATGATGAAAGACATTAAGGGAGTAAATGAAAGCAGACCTATGACAAAAGGGGAGAAAATAAGATGGAATGGAGTTACGTAAACTTTGCACTGAATTCTAAATTCAATAATACCCTTCGGCTGAGTGAAAGTTTGAGACGCTGAGTCCAGAAAAATAATTTGTTAAAGAGTTGAGTTTGAGAAAATTTGGAATGCTTATTGGATCTCATTTTGTTATGACGTGATGACGACATTTATTCGGATAAATAATGTGATTAATTTTCCATTCTTTGTATTTGCATCAACATTAACCAAAATCCTTTCCAAATTTTTTTACACACAACTATTGCATGAGTCCGACCTATTGGAGCACATAGCCAAACCCTATCCTGCAGTTCATGACGGAGAGCGTTTTGGAAAACTTATTTCTACAAAGAGGGAAAAATGCTATCATAGTTACACTATTATCGCTCATCTACTATTATCGCTCATATCCAATGAATTTTGTGACATTTTGATTTGTGTGTGTCTGCGTGTGTGTGTGTGTCTGACGGATCTAAACCGGGCTCTACGTTGTCTACTTTGTGAATACAATCTTCAAAAAGATTTTTCCCGTATCGTAAAATGGCTAAAATACAATGGACTGTTTTTAAATGCTAATAATACCAAAACAATACTTTTTGGTTCCAAAAGAAAAATTCCAAATAATAATATTTGCATTCGTTACAGTGACAATGTACTCGACTCAGTCGAAAGTATGAAATATCTAGGTGTAACACTAGACAAAAGTTTAACATGGTCGTTACATGTAAAAGAAGTTGTTAAGAAAGTATCAGGTACGATTGCCTGCATTAGACGTATACGCAATTATATTTCCCGTAAGAATCTGATTACATTATACTATTCTCTTATCCTACCGCATTTAAACTACTGTAATTCGGTATGGGGAAATACTTCGAAACAAAATTTAACAAAGTTGCAAAAATTACAAAATAGATATGCCCGATTAGTTCTTCGTGCCGAATATTTTACACCCCAAAATGTTTTAATGAGTAAATTGAAATGGCGGTCATTAGAGGAAAGAATTAAATATCAAAAATGCATATTGATTTTTAAAATCATAAACGACCTATCACCACCATATCTAAATCCATTTATAAGTAAAAGACCTGTATCATATTCTACTCGTTATGCTTTAAACAGTCCATTATTTATTCCAAAATGTAAAACAAATTTTAAAACGAAAACCTTAGCGGTTTCAGGAGCTAAAATATACAATAAATTACCCTATCATTTTACAAATTGTAAGTCGCTGCAAAGTTTTAAAAATAATGTCAAAACCTTTCAGTTTCCCTTGTAACATATTCTCACGTTAATTTGACCTTTATTTATTACATTTCATTCATCTAGTTTTCTCAATTTGATAGTTGTATCTTTTCCTTATAATTGTTAATGCGTGTTTTTCGTTACCTAGCTATGTTTAATTATTGTATATACCATGTATATTTTACTTTTGTATGTATGTTTTGAATTCATATTTGTATTGTAAATGTTTTTATGTAAATGCAGGGCTCTCTGGGAGAGCAGGGTCAGAAATGAACTTGAATGAGACCACCCTGTTAAAATAAAACTATAAATAAATAAATAAATAAATACGTAAACTTAGTTTTTTCTCTTCACAAGACCACAGTCTTGATGCTGTCAAGAAAATTATAATTTCTTTCAATACTGACCAAAGCTAGTTCCAGTCAGTAGCAAGCCCATCGCTCTCACGTTGTTCTCCTCGGGGAAGTACAGAAGCACCGCATCGTAAGAGCAAATGGTCACTAGCCCGCCCCCTACGCCGAATACTAGGCCATACATGATGAACACCGCGATCAGACTCTTAAGGAATGACGTCACAATGAGAGCACTGGCTGCGACTATGATGCCGATGATGGCGACTGATCGACATCCGAAGCGCTCGGTGAGGATGTTGACTAGGGGGGCGATGAGGAGAGTCAACCCGATGGAGAGAGATCCGATCCAACCTGTAATTAAATAGAGATTAACGGTCAGATGGGGAAGGGGTGTTCGATTTAAGAGAGACTTGGAATGTGCATTGAAGGGTTGTCAATATCTGTATGACCACCCTCCCCCTCCCCATCCCACACACACACGCACACACACACACACACACACTGCCCAGCCCCCTAAGCTGTTAAGGTGCATTCAGTATTTCTGTAACGATCGGTGCGATCATTTTAGTTTCTTTTGTCGTAATGAATATGATCTCCAAAAGCGTATAGAAATTGTGTTCGGATTACCCTCGAAATATCCTCCCATGTACAATCTCAATACTGGAGATATTAGAACTCACTGATCTCTATAGTACCTGAAGATGAGTACGCAACCCTCAAGAAGTATTGGCCTGATATACAGTGCGTCCCAGAAAAAAAAAACGAAACCGGGAATTAGCGATGTTTTATCATAACTTGATCACAATTATAATCAATAAATGACACATATTTGTAAAGCTTAGCTCCTCTTCCTTCATTTGATGCATAATTCACGCATGAGTGATTAAAAACAATTTGAAGAGAGGAAACCAAAATGTCATTTGGCGGTCGGTATCTGAATTTCATCATATGAGTTGCAACAAATGAAAGAGGATGATCTAAGCTTTTCAAATATGGGGTCATTTATTAATTATAACTCTCGCTTTCCTTTTTTTCTGGGACGCACTGTACAACAATACTGGTAATACGAAGATGGTATAATACGCTTGACACTTGAATCTTGAAATGTATATGCATGATTTTATAACATCAATATAATTAAGATGGCAACCAAAGCAAGACAAAATAATAAAATCATATTATTCTTACAATAATGCTTGATAATTATTGTGCCACATGTGGATTATGATAAAAGATCCACTTATTTACTTGAACACTTATGACCTAGCCTTAAAGTTTAGACTGGGGCAAACAAAAGTTTGTTTGTTTGTTTGTTTTATTCACCATGTAAAATAATTGTTTACAGATAATAAAATTCAGTGGGTTACATTCAGATATAATACATATTATATACTGTCGCTCATATAGTTAGAATATTTTTGTTTCATCCCAATTTATGGAATTATTTTAAAAATAATTAAAAAATCTAGATTATTTTATTGAATAATAATTTGCTAATGTGTGTTTTGAGTGACTGCTAAAGCATTTGTATGCTACTATGCTTATCAACTAGGTGACCTACGCCCTCAAGTCATAAATGGCAGTAATGAGGATTAAAGTGAAGGTTGAGTTCTGGGAAGAGGTAACAAAATAATTTGTGAGCGTTATCATTGTTATTATGCAAGGGTGGAAGAACATCAGATCAGACATGTTCCTTGAAAAGCATGGCTCTTTAAATGCCTTCATATTCTAAATATGACATAAAATACGTAAAAATCGGGGGGAGGTTTATTTCGTCATGTGCTCGTGTAGTCCCATGTACATCATTCTGTGTACAGTGCTTGTAACTTTGCCAAGATTTGGCCATATTTCTTATCATTTTGATGATTCCAGAACCATGCAATACACACGAATACTTATATACTAGATGATCAACCTTTTCCGATAGATTCCACACCGTTTCTTTCACAATGCAATCCCATGACCAGAACTCAACTTTATCTTTAATGCCCCACAAAAGGGCACTAATATAGCACATCGACACGATTTTGATCCTGGGGCCGCAAAGTTACGAGGCCGTTGCTTTGTCACTGAACCATGACTGTACGCAGCGGAGGCTAGGGTAGAGGGCAGTTTCCAAACATAACAAAACAAGGAAAATGCAATAAATTTTCAATAATTTATTGCATTTTACCTCGTTTCCCAACATTAAAAAAATCCTCTTTGTGCCCATGCCTTGGTAATTCTTTACAATTTTGATATATTTGAATGCCCCTGTGGATGTAGTATAAGCACTAGAAATGTAGCCCTAAAACACTTCTGCTTTTGAGAAAAATTGAATATAACAATATACCGGCGCTCCCGGTGAATTTTGATTAATTTCAAATAGCGCCTACGGCCATCCAATGAAAATGAAAATCTCCGAATATGTAGTTGTGATATACAATTTCCAAACGGGAATAGCCAATCGATCGATTTTAGTCAAGAAACGTTGTTTTATAGCTAAATCAACATCTGGACCTTGAGAGGCAGCTATACAACATAAAGAGTTTATTATTTACACTTCCATTACTTTAGACTCGATTTCAACCTCGACAACGATCACCGAATATTGTAAAATGATTATCGCATATGCTTCCAATATGTTCATTTGAACTAAATTAATGACCCCATACCAAAACCTTATATTACCTTTGTATTTGAATAACAAGCAAAAACATAGAAATACACATCACCTCTTCTTGACAAAACTAGCACTATACAAAATGTACCTCAAAAGTTACAAGTATATTTTGAGAGGAATAACTCCTTCATTTTCTTTTTAAATAACAAAATGTTATAACAAGCTCGTAATTCAGGTGGCAGAGCGTTTCATATGTCAGGGCCTACATATCTAATCGAGCTGTGGGCTAAGGCACTCCCTGGCGTAAACAAAAGGAAATATCAAAAGATTATCTGGTTGAGTAGTTGTGATTGTCTCTATTTAGAGTAAAATCTTTACAAAAAGATAAAGGCAGTTCCTTTTTTTATATTAAAGTCGGTACATGAACACGGCAACTTGCATACAATTATATCAGTCACCTTCAGAGTTCTCAATTTGAAAAATAATGGGTCAGTGTGATCATATTACCCAGAGATCACAACAAAGTCTCATGGCTCTCTTTTGCAATCTCAGGAAACCATCAGTATTTAATCTATTAATGCCCATACAATGTTACAGTAAGAAATACGTGAACGAATGAAAAAAAATGTAAATAATGAACAAAATACTTAGTGGAATGAAATGCTTTAACTTGTACATAACACCAATATAACGAAACAAAACTCGAGAAAGATCACATACGTGTTCATGCCAAGACAGGCACTCATCAATATAAATGCCTAGGATTTTAGTATTTTGCTTTTGCTGAATGAAGATGCTATCTATCTTTAATGGAACATTAGTTGTAATAGAGATGTAGCATTTTTTTTTTTATTGATAATAAGTTTTATGGAACAGGGTCCACACACCCAATATAATAATTGTGACACTCGTTTAATAAGTCGTTTGCTAGATATCGTAGCGTGCATTATGTTGAGTGTTTAATAACTTATCCGATGAAATTGCAACTTTATATAAAGAGTATTGATCAAAGACATTATAAAACAGTTTATAGTTCAACAACCTACAAAAGAGTCTGGGTATGAGAACGTGATACTCCCCTATCAGAGCCCCAAAGGACAGGAGCACTGCAAATGGGGTACAAAGACTAAAAGAACCCCGGCAGAATTGTTTTTTCCCCTTTGTCGGTACATTATTTTATTACGGCTACTTAATTAGGCAATAAACACCTATGCGGCCCGAGCAGTAAAAATCTCGTAAAACGGTATTCCATGAGAGCACGTACATGCAGAACGAGATTCTGCGTTCCGAACCTCATTAAGCCTAATTGCATACGCTCTGCGGATCGACTGTAAAGGGACAGAGAATTATAGCTCGGTCAAGCCACCAAATGTACTTCAGACCGACCCCAAATCGAGCGATTCTAAGGCCAACTCATCATCTTGTCTTCTTGTCTCAAACAAGTCGACTTGCCGAGTTTCAACAACTCGTCATCTTGTCTTCTTGTCCCCAAAAATCGACTTGCCGAGTTTCATCAAGTCGTCATCTTGTCTTTTTGTCCCAAACAAGTCCACTTGCAGAGTTTCAACAACTCGTCATCTTGTGATCTTGTCCCAAACAAATCGACTTGCCAAGTTTCATCAAGTCGTCATCTTATCTTTTTGTCCCAAACAAGTCGACTTTCCGAGTTTAAACAACTCGTCATCTTGTCTTCTGTTCCCAAAAAAATCGACTTGCCAAGTTTCATCAAGTCGTCATCTTATCTTTTTGTCCCAAACAAGTCGACTTTCCGAGTTT